>MU858811.1:322913-517667 GCA_033297175.1 Cladorrhinum sp. PSN332 | reverse complement strand
TCTTCTTTTTTTGGTATTTTTTTAAATAAATCATTTTTTTATTTTTTCGGCAGTTTTTTTTTTTTTTTCCCATTTTTTTTTTTTTTTTTTTTTTGGTTTTTTGATTTTTTTTTTTTTTTTTTTTTTTTTTTTTTTTTTTTTTTTTTTTTTTGAAAAGGCGGTGTGATAAGTGCACAACAGCAATTTTTGCACCTTTTTTTCTTTTTTTTTCTTCTTTTCTGCCTTTTGCCCGGCCAAGCAGTCATTTATTCATTTGTTTGTGTGGGGGTGGGATTCCCCTGTGTTCCAATGGACAAAGACGCCAAGAAGGAGGAGAGGATGCCATTTCCTGGATCGCACTTGCGACCGTACCGCTTCCCCCACCCCGCTGAATTCTCAGATGACTTCGCACGCTTTACGCGAATTCGGTACGGCGAATACATGGCCCACACGGATAACGTTGTCATGCTCTATGAGTACCCTAGCAAGGAGGATCCCTCGGTCATGAAGCCAGTCGCCTTCAGCACCTGGCGGCTGCCCCCACCCCGACGCCCAGTTCAACGTAAGTATCCGTACCCTTCGTGTGCCTGACTTTGGGACATTTTCGCATGCCAAGTCCCATGGTCAGCTTGTGCGCTGGGGAATGGCCAAGGCAAAGGACGAGAACCTGGACCTGACACTCTTTGCGAGCCCCATGGGTGAGCGTCTCTACAGTCGTCTAGGCTTCAAGGATGTGGGAAAGTTTGAGACCCAGGTCCCCGGCGAGGATGAGTCGGTTGGCCAGATAGCTATGGTTTTAGCGAGTAGCAGGATCTCCCTCTGATAAGAGCGGTCGGTTCCTTGTTGATTTGCCAGGAAGAAATGTGTGTGCATGTCAGATAACTGTTGAAGGTGCGATCTAAAACAAATTAAAATAAAATAAACTTTCAACGTGCTTATGAACTGCTCATGACAAAACGCCGCCAAGATAAAGGTACTCCATATTCCTGGTGTCCCACGTCCAACCATTGCCAAAACCCAACAAGCATTTCTTTCCATTGGCCCACATCCAAACGAAAAACTAAACAGTGAACCTGGGCTGCCAGTCCGTTTCGTACAGCTGCGACACAAAATACCAATCATGCTCAAACACGTTATTCTCCCTGATCCTCTTAAACTCGGGCACTTGATCACTTGTTAGCTGCAGAACAAAAAGAACAAGAAAAAAAGAAAAAGAAAAAAAAAAGTCACTGGAGAGTGGGACGTACTGCGACGATTGATCATTCTGACCGAGTCCTGCAGGAACTTGACCTGCTCTTCGTTGAGCTGGGCCATTGTCACATTCTCGGGGGAATCAGTCCAACCCGGGGCGAAGGGATGCTGCCCTTTGTTGCAGTAGTGGAAGTGGTATATCATAGCCCTGGCTCCGTAGCGGAGCTCCTCAATGAACTTGTCGTATACATACCGGGTCTATCTGATAAAAAAGCCAGAGATTAGCAATTGCCACTTACCCCTGAATGCGCATGTAGAAGAGGGCAGCCGAGAGTCAAACATTACATCTAAACCATATTTCACGGCCTGTTTGTGCTCACCTCTGGCCAAAACGGAGCGGCTGTGTAGCAGAACGAACAGAGCAAGACAGATACACATCCACGACTTCGGATCGCTCTTTTTGATCAATCGCTGAGGGCGCTTTTTCGGAGACCTTTTCCTTGAGGGGCTGGAGGATCTGTGTCGCAGTCACGAGTTCCATCTGGGCGCTCATGACGGGTGCGACGGAAATGGTACCATAACTCGCCCGTGTTTCGTCCAGCATCTGTGGAGCCATCCCCGGCGTTTCACTGCCGATGATTCGCTCAGATTGAGATTCCATCCGGATGGCAACACCCTCCTTGTTCTTCACAAGAGGAGAAGAAAGCGTGCCGCATCATCTTGAACTAAATGTCAATGTAGAATTTAAATAATAAATAAGATTGTCAACGATATCACACTGAGCTGTGGGTTATGACGACGCCGATTTTGTCGTTGCTGGTGATGGCGAAGTCGGGGGGTTTCTCCGTGTTTTGTATTGGAATCCGCCGTCGGCTTCTAGGGAGGGTGAGGTCTCGTTGAGCGTGGGTGTCGGAGATGATGAGGAATCTCGTGAGTTAGACTACGGCACCGGGCGGAACGTGTTAAAAGAGAGAAAAACTTTTGCGGTAGAAACTATATTTGAACATGGCTATAAAAGCAACCGGGGATTAAGTCTCTAAAAGTTTTTTCTTGCGTGCTATTTGGCTCCTGGAGGACCAGTATCCAACACACTCAGCAGACAGATCATCCCTCCAACGATAAAGAAGAAGAAAAAAGTTGTTTTTAAATCTAGTAATACATGTAACGTTGCGGTGCGTGTGTCTCCATCTCCTGTAGTACCTATAAAACGACAACACCTTGCGCAAAAACAAAGCTCGAAGGAAAGTCTATCTAATACCTAACAAAGTTCCTCGTGCGTCGTTAGTTAATCCTAACCACAGAAATGTCGTCAATGTAAACCGCATCCCTGCCCCCGGTGCTTCCGCTCGTTCCGCTCCTCACTCCTTCGACACTGATCTCCAACTGCTGGAACGAGGAGACGGGAGTAAAAGTCAGAGTCCTCTCGGCCCAGACATTAGCTGGCTTTCCGTTCAGATTGGAAGAAGCCAGGTCGCTGTCCAGCCCGAGGGGGTCGGCAGCCATCCAGAGTCTGACCTGAGCGGAGGAGGTGGTGTGCAAGTACCACAGCTTGAATTGGTAGGTGCGGCCTGGCTCGAGGTTCTTGACGGTGCGGGTGAGTCTGCCGGTCGTGCCGGCGGTGTTGAGGTAGTCTACGCGCCAGGAGGAAGCGCCGGTGCGTTTTTGGGCCGTCGAGATTGACTGAGTGAGGGAGGCTCCGAAACCGGCGGCCGTCCAGCTGTCGTAACCTGTTCCTGACTCAAAGCCGCTGTTGGGAACGAGGTTGACTCCCGTGGTTGGGGTCGGCTGGGGGATTTCCGAGACGGGGTAAGTGGCTGTTGTGCAGGAGGATTCGAGGGAGCAGACGACGCCGGCGGTTTGGAGGCAGTTCCAGACGCTGGAGGCGGTGGAGGCCGCCTGGATCGTGTTGGGCGGGGTGGTGGTTGTTCGGGGGAAGCAGGAGCTGGCTGCCGTGTTTGCGGGGACGCCGAAGGAGGTGAGGTAGGTCTGGCACTGGCGGAGGTAGGTGGACAGTGATTGGCGGGGCCAGGCCGAGGTGAGGCGGTCGCAGTTGAAGGGCAGCTTGGGGTGGTAGCACATCTCGGGGACGGCGGCTGCGGTTGGGGTTGGTGGGCAGGAGGTGATGGTTGTCAGGGTTGGACCTTGGGTGGTGGTGGTTGATGTGGTTGAGGTGGTTGAGACGACGGTTGAGAGGGTGGTGGAGGTTGGGAAGGTGGTGGCTGATTCCGAGGTCGTGGATGGCTCAACCGTAGGCGAGGTGGTAGAAGTTGGCTCCTCCGAGGTCTCCGAGGTGGTGGTTGACGGCTCTGGCGAGGTCGTAGACTCTGGGGAGGTTGTGGACTCCTCGGTGGAGGTGGTGGTTGGCTCTTCCGAGGAAGTAGGGCTGCTTGTAGGCTCGGGAGAGCTTGTGGTGGACTCCTCAGTCGAGGTAGATGTCTCTGAAGTGGAAGTTGTTGGCTCCGGAGACGTGGTAGACTCCTCAGTCGAGGTAGAAGTCTCTGAAGTGGTGGGCGTGGGCTCCGGAGAGGTGGTTGTGGTGGACTCATCGGTTGAGGTAGAGGTCTCTGAAGTGGTGGTCGTGGGCTCCGGAGACGTTGTGGTAGGCTCTTCAGTAGAGGTAGAAGTCTCTGATGGGGTCGCCGTTGGCTCCTCGGGGGAAGTAGTTGACTCTGAGGTCGTGGTGGGCTCTTCAGATGTGGTGCTCGTTGTAGGTTCCTCCGAGGAAGTGGTAGCTTCAGTGGTGGTCGTTGGCTCTTCCGAGGCCGTCGTTGCCGTAGGCTCCTCTGAGGATGTTGTAGCCTCTGTGGTAGTGGTAGGCTCCTCCGAAGAGGTCGTGGACTCGCTTGTCGGGGTTGGCTCCTCAGAGGCAGTTGTGGTGGGCTCGTCTGAGGCTGTCGGGGACTCAGTGGTGGTCGTTGGCTCCTCAGAAGTTGTTGGTGACTCCGTGGTAGTCGTCGACTCCTCAGAGGTCGTCGTGCTTGGCTCTTCAGAAGTAGTTGCGGTCGGCTCCTCAGTTGTTGTTGTCGACTCCTCGGTTGTCGTGGTGGATTCTTCGGAAGTAGTAGTGGACGGCTCAGACGTTGTCGTGGGATCTTCCGTTGTTGTAGTCGACTCTTCGGAGCTCGTGGTGCTTGGCTCCTCTGTTGTTGTGGTTGACTCTTCAGAAGTCGTAGAGCTGGGCTCCTCCGTTGTTGTCGTGGGCTCCTCGGAGGTGGTGGTTGGCTCCTCAGTCGTCGTGCTAGAGGACTCAGAGGTTGCAGTGGGTTCCTCCGAGGTGGTTGTCGGTTCCTCAGTGATGGTGGTTGAGGACTCAGAAGTTGTCGTGGGCTCCTCCGTGGTAGTAGTTGACTCCTCAGATGTGGTGGTAGGCTCATCCGAGGTAGTTGTGCTGGGCTCTTCCGTTGTTGTGGTTGACTCCTCCGACGTTGTGGAAGATGGCTCCTCGGTCGTTGTGGTGGGTTCCTCAGTCGTGGTTGTTGACTCTTCCGAAGCTGTGGCAGAGGGCTCGGAGGTTGTAGTGGGCTCCTCAGTTGTGGAGGTCGACTCGGCAGTTGTGGTGGTGGATGGCTCCTCGGAAGAGGTGGTGAATCCAGTGCCATTGTCCTCTGTAGTAGTTGTGCTTTCCGTCGTGGCCGTTGACTCCGAGGTTGTGGTGGGCTCTTCAGTAGTTGTAGTGGACTCATCTGAAGTGGTGGTGGATGGCTCCTCTGTGGTGCTTGTCGTCGGATCTGGCGAAGAGAAGGTAGGCTCATCGGTTGGTGTCGATGATGGCACTGAAGTCGAGGTCGTAGACTCCTCAGTGGTGGTGGATGGCTCTTCAGTGCTGGTGGTGCTCTCTTCAGATGTTGTGGTCGTTGGCTCTTCAGTGGTAGTGGTAGACTCGGTCACGGTCGTCGACACAGAGGTGGTTGACGCGGTGGTGGTCGGGAACTTGATGTAAACGTTCAACCGGTAAGGAGCACCGCACCACTGCTCTCCATTTCCAACACAGAGAGAGCTGCATTGAGACTCGGGTGCGCTCTCGCCGCCAAGTTCATCACCGCAATAACACTCGCGAGCGAATTCCACGCCAAAGTAGTGGTAGGAAGCGCAACGCTCAGCGCACTTCTCAACTGTCATGTCATCGGCTCTGAAGTCCACAGCAGTGAGGGTCCTGTTTCCGGTATCATCAGTCCAGCATCCCTTGTAGGAGAACTGCCCAACCGTGGGAAGGTTGCTGGCAACAGGAACAGCAAGGGCAGGGTCGGCATAGACGTTCACTCGGTTGCCGGCGCCGCATTTCTCGGTAGGGTCGCCACTGCAGGCCATGTTGCAGTCAGACTCGCCAACTTGAACGCTGTTGGTATCGAGAGTAGCACCGCAGAAGCATTCGGATGAGTAGGTAACACCGAACCATCCATAGCTGCTTGTTTTGCAAAAGTCTGCACACTTGGCCAAGGTCATGGCGCCGTCGGCAAAGGTGTTTCCGGGAAGGACTCTGTTGGGAACATTGTCGGTCCAGCAGCCCTGATACTCGTAGCCATCGACAACTGGTGAGGCTGTGGGTGTGGACGCAGGAGTCGACGTGGCCGAGCCAGAAACAGTGGTAGTGGCGGTGGATGTCAGGCTGTCAACACGGTACACATTGAGACGCATGCCACCACCGCAGTACTCGCTCTCGTCTCCGGTGCATGTCATGGAGCATTCCGAAGCCGAAGATGGCTCAATGGGGGCCGTTGTGCCGCAAAAGCATTCACGAGAGTATTGTGTTCCGAAATAGGGGTAGCCGGCGCAGTTCTCGGCACACTTGGCCGCAGTCATATCGTCGGTTCCGATAACATTGTAAGGAAAGACGCGAGCAGGCGTATCGACGTAGCATCCAAGCGAGGTGATGCCGGGAAGGTTGGCAGGGCCTTTGACGGGGGCCGTCTCGATGATGTACAGGTTGAGTCTGTTGCCGGCACCGCACTTTTGAAGAGGATTTCCGGCACAGGGGAATGAACAGTCTCCGGCAGGGGCCGGTCCGTTGCCGGCCGAGAGAATGTCGCCGCAGAAGCATTCACGGCCGTACTCAACACCCGCCAGGGCGTGGTTACGTTCAGCGCAGAATTCAACACAGCTCTCGACCGTCATGTCGTCGGCGGCATAGCTGCTGGCCTCAATGGCCCTCTTGCCACCCTCGTTGTCAAAGTGGCAGCCCAGAGTGTTAAAGACAGGTGGAGCCCGCTTGACATGGTGACCGGGGAGCGCAGTGACCGTGGTACTAAAGAGTGAAAGGAGTGGCAGGAGCTGCCCCAGGCTTGAAAGAGTGGAAGCCATGTTGGGATGCTCCGAAAAAGAGTGACTAGTCGAATGAGTGACTTGAACTCCAACTTGAGGAGTGTGGAGAGGGAAGGACAGAAAGGACAAAAAGACGGGGGGATGTACTTGGCTCAAATAGGTCAAAAGGCTCACATCATGATCACTGACAGCGACAGTGCCAGTGACTGCGACATCTCACGGTCTAGACCCCAGATGCAAGGACCAACTGACAGGCATGATTTCCTGTGCCCACGCCTCTTCGCGAATCTGGAAGTGTCTGCCCAGATGTTACCTAAATCAGAAGTAAACAGGTCATTTTGGTCGGTAGCGCCCCTTCAGCACCGTCAATAGCGCTGATGCGGCGTTCAGGCGTGTGCCAACCCCCGCGTGTGTGTGCCGCCAGACCTCGAGCTGAATGTCAGGGGTTGCTTGTCCCGCCGCCACGTTCATGCCACAAACATTCCAGCGTGACATCCCCTGCGTCCCGCATTCTTTAATTTCGGCATGGTGCCAATGACCTTCAGCCCTGAGCCTACACCAGAAGTAGGTGTGTCCCGAGGATCTGGATTCAATGCACGGTTCTGAACGCCCAAGGTTATGGAAAATATGACTTGTTTAAATTCAACAGGATTTTGTTTAAAAAATAGGAAAAATAAACAGGCATTCTGGTAAATAAGTCTTTTTGGCACTAAAAAGGACTTGTTGAAAATTAACAGGCATTCTGATGTGTAGATAGCCCTTCCTTGTGATTAAAAGGTCTTGCCGAAAACAAACAGATGTTGGTCAAGATAAAATATCCCTTTTTGAAATTGAACCAGCCTTCTTCAAAATAAACAGGCCCTTTGAAAAAATAAATGGGCTTTAGAATGACGCCAAAGCATTTATCCAAGGTAATGCTGTCTCTTCTCCGAGTTGGGACCTCGCTTTTCAAAGGAATCTAGAAGGTGCGGAATATCAAGAGTTACGGAGGTTTAGCTCCCTCTGGCATTTATTTTTGGTTTTATTTCTTGTTCTGATTCCATTCCATGCAAACGCGTGGCAGGCTGTGAGACCTCCGCCGCGGAGGCTCCAACTGAGCCTGGAAGCTCATCTCCCCTGCCACATGCGGCACATCCACGCAGTCCGCACGGAGAGTGCCGTGCTGTTTCTTCTTTTGATCACGCCTGACTTTGAGCCTCATCCTCGTATCAATTATCGCCTCTGATTACCACATTATAAGCAGCCAGATCCAATATTTGTTCTCTATTTGGAATATTCTTCAGCTTCTGCTTGCTTTCTCCGACACTCGTTCAGCTTACTCATACTAGGATCATTCAATCCAGCGCTGCGACAAACATCAAACACATCGGTTCATTCACGCTCAGTCAATCGTATTCATCCAATCATACCTAGTCACCCAGCAACCCTTACTCAGCGCGCTCTCGGTGAACAACAGTATCACTTGACAGAGTTTCTCGTTAAACACCCGACGTCCTAATTTACACCAACGTGATAGACAAAATACTTTAAAGACTTTCTTTTCCAGACACCCAAGGAAGAATTGATAAAATGGTTTTTGGGCTTGAGCTAGCTCCCAGACATTGAACAATGGCATTTTGATCGAGTATCCAAGCCTTCTTTGTAATTTGACCAACCAATCACGTTCCACGCTTATACAGTGAACCATATCCCGCATTCGTGCTGAATTCTGTCTGTAACGGGGCTATCTCTTTGTTCCAACCCCCGCTTGCCCCGACCTTCTTTAAACCCAGTCGACACCAATACAAACCAATTTCCCTTCACCTGTCTGCTTTTCAATGCCTCAAACTCCCAGCCTCAAAAATTACATCCAAACCAGCCCCTCCAAAAATGTCCTCCACAAAATACCTAACCCGCATCGCCGTCACAGGCGCCAACGGCTCCATAGCCCGCGCAGTCATCAACGCCCTCCTCCAGGCCTCAGGCAACTCCCCCAAAAGCAAAAACGAAATCAGAGTCCTGCTCCCGCCCGTCAGCTTCCCAATCTACAACAAGGAGGGAGTCGAAAAAGCAGAAGTAGACTACGACTCGGTCCCCTCCATAGCGGCCGCCTTGGCAGGAGTCGAATTCCTCATCATCACTCTCCCCTCGGGCTTCCCGCTCGAACCCACCCACTCCAACATCGTCCGGGGAGCCCTGCAGGCCAGGGTGCCCTTCATCGTGCTGCACGCCTACGAGTACGATATTTTCAACCCTAACCTGGTGGCCGAGTCTGAGGAGGCGGCTAGGGCATTGAGGTGGTGCAGGGAGGTTAAGAGTTTATCTGTACAAGTGCAGGGGGAAGAACACAACAGCGTCTACGTTGCGCTGATCTGCGGGTTTTTGTTGCAGGACGAGTTGGCGCTGGGCGAGGATTACCTGGGGATCGATACGCGCAACAAGAGGGCGGTCCTGTTTGACGACGGGCTGACGAGGGTCAGCATGAGCACCGTTGGACTTTTAGCTCAGGCGGTCGTCGGGCTGCTGAGGTTCCCCGAGGCCAAGATCAGACAGTATTGGGGCAACAAGGCGGTTTACGTCGCGAGCTTTACTGTTTCGCAGAGGCAGATTCTGGATGCGGCGCACAGGGTTATGGGGACAAAGGACGAGGACTGGGTGATTAGGTACCAGGACGCCGGGGAGAGGTACAACGAAGGGTTGCAGGATTTGCAGGAAGACAGGGCGAGCGGCGCCGGGAAGACGCGGGTGACTCCCGTTTTTTTCAAGGGAGCCGGGGGGGATTTTGAGAGCCTGAGGGGGGTGAGCAACAGCGGCGTTGGGATTGTCTGGAGGGACAAGCTGGATGATGCTGTTTTGGCGGCACATGAGCAGCGGGAGCAGTTGTTTACGCCTATTTTTGGGGAATGGTTGGATTAAGAAAAGCTTTCATGTGGATACAAGAATAACTGATGTTGAAATTGGAGTCAAAAATTACCGTCTAACACACACGCCTTTAACACCTTTGATTCTGTCCTCTAAATCTAAGCCAGCCAGAAAAGCCAAAAGAAGAAGAAAAAAATCACAAAACTCCCGTCTCCTTCGCCATCTCCAGCATCTCGTTCGTGACCATAGCCACGTCCGTCGACTTGATAGGCAACCGATGATCCCCCATCCACTCCACCACCCTCGCCGTCCCGGGCTTGCAATACAACTTCAACAGCTTCCTGTGCCGCGCAATCCCCTCATCCAGCAACCCGTGCACGTGCAACGTAGGCAAACTAACAACGTGCTCTCCGTGATTAAACGCGGGCCAGTCCGTAAAGGCCAAAGACAGATTATCCGCCGTCTCGACGTGTCTCGGCGTCTCCCCGCAGTCCCCCGTCGGGTCCAGCATGACGACCGGCGCACTGCCCGCCATCAAGATGCCAAACTTGAACCTCACTCCCCTTCCCAGAAACGGGATCCCTTGAAACACGTTTCGCTCCTGCAGCCACAACAGGCTCGCCGCGATCTTGGCACCCTGCGAGAAGCCCAAAACCCCAACCCAGTCTCCGTACCCGTCGTCGTCATCCATCGCCCGTTTTATTTGCGTGAGGATTTGAGCCGAACACTGATGCGCATCCACCGCGTCGTGGTCTTCTTTCCATCTCAACCATCGGTAAAAAGGTGCGTAGTCGCCGTACACCTGAACGATGGCCGGGTGGGGGGGACATTCGTAGGGGCCGTTGGCGAAGACGAGGCGGAAGTGGGGGATCAGAGTGCGGGACATGAAGCCGCGCATTTGGGCGCGGAAGACGTCGCTGTTTGTGCCGCCGCCGTGGAGGCAGAGGATGCGGGGGAGGTGGAGGGTTGGCGGCGGCGGCGGGGAGTGGGACATTTTGAGACAACAAGAAAAGCTACTTTCGGGGATGAAAAAAGTGTGATGTCTTTTGTCAGGTTTGAAGAGCTGACCGTCCTCGGGAATTCAACGGGCGATGTTTGAGAGTGTCACACTGGCGATTACGGAGCGGTCAAGTGGGAAGAAGGGATGAAGTGAAAATAATTGTTTCGGTCGTCGTCGGGGAACGAAATCCGAATTGAGAAACTCCGGGTTAGGTAGACCCCGGAGTTGGAATTCAATGTCCGGCGGATTTTTGTGTCCGAATTGAGAAGAGAGAAAAACCACTCCGGTCCGACCGAATCCGTCTATTTATTTGACTGCGCCTTGCTCTTCCCGGCCGTCGCGACCAACGTCATTGTGTTTGAAGAAAACAATTGCTCAACAGACACCAGCCAGTCAAGACGAACTTGGATCGCGCAACCGAAAAGAAAATCTGGAGATCATGCCCGTATCCAACTCCAAGACCGAAATCATACAACAGACCCGTGGCAAACCAAGTCGCTTTTCGTTCCGCGATGAGGCCTTGGCTCTCTGTCGGCATGGAGGTCAGATATTCAAGCAGTAAGAGAAACCCAGTCATAAACCAGCACACGATTTGACAGTGACAAACAAGTGTTGCAATTGCCTGTCCGGTCTATGCCTGACCGGGCTTATGCCCTCAAATCTTCCCTCACAAAGACAACCTCAAACCTCTCACAGAGAACCTCGCTCTCCTCACCAAATCTCTCATACGTCCTTCCATCCCTCTCCCACTGTCTCTCGTAAAACTCCCTGTGGCCCTGTTTATACTCCTCCACCGTTCCCTCGCCCTCCGCCAGAGCAAAATCATCCTCAACGTCTTTGAACTTGCACTTTTTCACTTCCGTCGTGCGCATCAAAGCCCCCGGGTTATTGTCCCCGTCGAGAATGACCGAGTAGTCGCCTACTCCCCAGTAGAGAGGGGAAGGGATGGGCCAGGAGGTCGTGGCTGTTTTGTGACCAGCAATTGCGAAGCGGAGGAGAGTGTCGGCTGTGGTTGGGGAAGGTTCGCCGAAGCGGAACATGTCTTTTGGGATTATGGGGGAGGTGGTGCAGAGGGTGGCGGAGGCTTGAGCAAGGAAGGAGGAGAGAGCTGGGGAGGAGAGGTCGGAGGCGGTTGGTGGGGACATTTTTGGTGCTTGATTGGTCAAATATGAAGAAAGAAAATGATGGAGGGTCAAGATTTCACTTGCGAAATGATTATTGTCGTTTTATCAGATTAGGGTGGTTTTATCAGATTGGAAATGGAATGTGGACAGAGGTTGTTGTTTCACCCAATCCCACGATGAGTTGGATGCAGTCGCCGATGACTCAGGCCGAACAGTCCTCTCGCAATGCACACCTCATTCCATTTTTGAGACGCAGAGGAAGGGAGTTTAGCTGCAATGGTTGAATACAACGACTTCCACGTCTCAGGCAAAGTGGCCAGAAATAGCAAGCACGTGCCAGTCAATGTCAAAAATGTGGTAAAAGTTGCTAAGATATGAAATTGCATGTCGTCGACCGGGACATTTCTGGAGAAAGCGCCCCACCATCTCAAAAATACCCCGCATTCGCACGTGCACACCCTGCAGATATTTCGGCACACCTCTTGGCTCTATCAACTTGCTCCCAAAGTCCAATCCCCACCAAAAGCCACTGGACCCGTTTCCCAACTCGGCCCCTCAACATGAAATTGGGCATTTGGCAATCAGATCGAGAAGACTTACCAATTCCAATCCAGACAAACTAAAAATGACGACAGCACCCCAATTGACGACGAAACCGCGCGTCCCGGACGCAACAGTCCAGGAATGACATGCTCCGATGACCCTCCGAGGGCAAGCGACACGCAATTCTCCAACAAACCCCAATCCATCAAGACCTGCAGAACGCAAAAGCCGCATCACAGCCATCGTCCGAGATAACGACGAGATACCCGAGGCCTTCCGCCGCCGACGACGGACACCAGAAAATATGCTTGGAGAGTCAAGATGCTGCAACACCCGGGTTTCGGCTCGGCATATCTAAATTAGGAAGCTGGGATGCCATTGTCACGGATAGCGCGGAGGTCTTGCTGTGATTGAGACTCGAACTTGGGAGCAATTGGGGGTTGATCTGCACAAAACCAATCTCATTGCTTGTGGTTGGGGGAAGAATTCTCACTGACGGTCGCGATCGAAACTCCACACATGCAGCACATCAAGCCGGCGGGGGTGTGGGGGATCAACCTCCCTCACGGCCTCGATCCGACCGTTTCGACCCTGACCGAGACGCCCGCGCATGTGGTTGTACCTCACCCGGCATTTGCTACCGACATGTGGACCGTGCGTAGAGGCTCGATCCAGACCCAGCAGACAGGACTCGATTTGGCAGGCCAAGGAGTTCGAGTCAAACTGATTGCGCCGCCAAGCTCATGTAATGGCGATCAACTTCCGGGGACGTTGCGAGCTTGAACACATGTGTACACTAGTCATGGTGGCCTGTCACGTCTCCGCCGGCAGCCGTTCCGGGTCCCGAGTCGGTCCACTCCAATGCTCGCTCGCTCGCTTTGCTACCCCGAAAGTCGTCCCGAGGGTTCCTTAACCAGGCTCCAACAAAACGGCCAACCGACACCGCCTCGTGGCCTTCCGAATGGCGTTAAACGTGCACGCATGACGACGTCACCATCATGGCCCAGCCCTCTTCCGTGTCCTTTCGGCCCGTCTCCTCCGCTGCCTGACCTTTGGGAAATCCCTTCGTTTGAGTCCAAAAAAGAAGGAAACATCCGTGGACAACAAACAATGTGAGAGAACCTTGACGACCAAATCTGGCTTTTGCCCCTCAGCACTACCGACGGTGTTTATTGACCCACTTGGCATCAAATTTGTCGTCTGTATCACCTGCTGAATCTGGGCGAAAGAGTGCCTGATCCGCCCGGCTCGGCTCTATCTGAGATGTTTAACAGACCCACCCCTGTGCGACCGAATGGTACGACAGACTGCTGGCTGAGGGGGAAAAACACTTTTGCATCTCGGATACCCTCTCCGCGTCGCGGCAAAATAAAAGAGAGCGAAAAATAAAAAAAAGAGACGACAATCTAGCGATGTCGGCACGTCTCGTCCAACACCCTGGTCCAGGATCTGGCATGGCACCATGGCCCGTTCACCCCCAGTCACCCCGCAGAAAGAGGGCTGCAGGTTCCCTTGAGCCCCCCCTTGACCCCTGAAAAACTCTGCCACACCAACTGCTTTTACTGGCAGGTTTGAGTCACCTTGCAACGGACCAGGCGAACTGCTGCTTGTGGACTCACATCCGCTTTGATGAAGAGAGTTGACCAGCTTCCTTTCCGGGCCACGCTCGCGACGGCGTTCGGGGCTATTAAAGCTATTGAATGCTCACCAACACGCTCAGTCGCCGCCGAGATCGGAACATGCCGGTGGCTTCAGGTGTGAAAAGGACACCCAATTGTCCCGATTGGCCGTAAGCTTGCGCCCTTGCGCCGCGCCCTTCCTCACTCCCCCACCGCCGCCGCCGCCGCCAAGTTTCGTCTCTGATGCGGCTCCCGCAGCAGCAACGAACGCATGCGCACACGCACGCGCACCACCACCAACACCACCACCACCCAGGAAACCCCTCCCCCGCCCAGCATTCTTTCTTATATCGCAGTCGCATATCTTCGGTGACCATTTCAGAAAAGCGTGGTTCCATGACCCGCACATTGTGCACTGCCACTGCTAGCAGTGCCTCCGAACAACTCTGCGTCCGGATGGCATCGTCGATTGCTGCCGGGGACGGCCCGTTGCCGTCATATCTGCTTCGATCTCTCCAACGACTCCCCAACGAGCTCCTGGTACCCATTGTTGCCGCTCTGGCCCCGACGTGTCCCTTGACAACTCGATTTGCCCTCCGATCGACAGGGACCTGGGAGTTCCGCGATGCAAACCACCAATGGAAGGACTGGCTGGTTGGTCACCGAGATGTTCTGGCTGTCGCCCAGACTTCGCAGCGCATGGCCTCTATCGCCAAGCCCCTGTTGTACCACACTCTCGTCATCCCCAACGCAAAGGTCCTGGTCACGCTGTATCAACGTCTGCACTTTCGTCCCGAAATTCGCCCCTGGATTCGAGATATAACGTGTCTCATCAACGTTGCAGGCTCCCGAAGTTTCGTTGACGTCTTTGAGGAATGGTGGAGGCAGAACGGAGGTAGGCGTCGACCCTTGCTCTTTTGCCAGATGCCGGCAGCAAAATGGTTAACCGAACCCAGAATCGTGGGGGGCACCCTACCTCAAACGTGACAGTGCAATCGCCCTCGAGGTGCTGAGGCGCGTTCTCTCGCTCGCCCCCAACATCCGCAACTTTTTAATTGCCTTTCCCGACCATGAACTCGTCAGTCATGGCGCCGAACAGAACCTCGATATATCGATGGCCCTTTACCGGCAACGCATCATCAACCACTTGTCTAACCCGGATCCAAGTTGGAACTGGGTTGATCTTCCCATCTTCTTTCCGTTTTACCAAATGAAGAACCTGAGAAGCTTGCGCATTTACTGTCACCGAGAAGATGGAGTTCGCGATATTACTTTTGCCCGGCTTCTGGCTGACTACGCCGTGGCCGCCCTGCCGCAGCTGACACAACTCAGAACGCTGGAGCTCTGTTGCTCATCAGCAAACAATTTTGCGAACGAACAAGAAATATTATTACCGCCCCTTCCACACATCGAGCACCTCCGATTCTATGGCAGCCACATCCACGAGCCAAGGCTTGTTGCCTTTTGCCTTGCCTGCGTCAACCTGCAGACTCTTGTTGTTCACTTTGAGGCCAGTTCGCCTGACGAAGACAGAGACTTGCTGCCCGAGGGAAAAACATTAAGTGATGCCCTTGTTGGACTGGCAGGCACCCTGCAGGAACTAGAGTTGGTTGCATTATCCGAAGGCCATTACCTCACCCGCGGAAGAGAACGTCCACGCAAACCCGAGAACCACCGGCTTCGATGCATCCCCGACTTGGTCAACCTGAAAAGTCTAACCCTCGACTACCGAGGGGTGTTTGGGACATTGGGCATTCTGGAGGAAGATGATGGCGAGCGCTTGTGTCAGCTGCTCCCGCATTCGTTGGAGGATTTTACTCTCGTTTGCGAATGGGGAACGGGAAGCGATTGGAAGCAGAGCTACATGGCGAATCTGGGCATGGTGCTTCATGGAGTTCAATGTCTTTGCGACTGCCGGTCGCCAAACCTGGAGAGCATCTCTTTGGCGATTCATTCATGGCCGGCCGAGGGAAAGTTTCACAGGAGGTTCCGGAGAGAGGTCGAGGGGGCGTTTTTGCGATGTGCTAGCGTCGGGATCAAGTTTAGGACCTTTGACCTCTTGCCAACTTACCGGGACGAGGATGAGGACGACGGCGGGGAAGGCGCGGAAGAAGGGTCAGAGGAGGGGGAGGATGGAGAGTGGTCGGAAGATGACGTACCAGCCCCGCAGCCCGCCAACGCAACCATTCCTGCCACCGCAGCCGGGCTACCATTGGTTGCTGGAATCATGATCCCGCCGGACGACGAGGACGAGTATGAGCTGGAGGAGGAGGACGAGGCCTCGGAATATTATTTCTCTGGAGACGAAGAACCGGACCCGGAGAGGGCCGCACGGAGGCCGCCCACCTTTGAGGCGTTTGTCATGCAGCTCGGGGAAGACCACGGACACAACTTGGATGAGTTGTTTTATGCATACCATGAGGATCGGTGGGACGAATATTTGTTTTAGGTTTATTTTTCTTACTCTGTTGATACCCTGGCCGAACACACGGCCGCTATTGAATAACATTTTTCTTTGACCTTTTTCAGTCGCCCATGCACCTCCCACCAAGTGCCGACGGAATGTGGGAGCACAAGATGCCACCCCATGGGACAATGGCAGGTCAAAAACTTGCAATCACAAATTTCAGCTCTTGAGATTGTTCCCCGCAATATGCACCCCAGGTCTAGCCGAGCGAATATGGGCGGATAAATCAATTTGGAAAGTTTGAAGTGGTGTCCACGTAACGTGTGCCCCTGTCGAAAAACTGTCCGGACGAACCGGAATGCAGCCATTGTTTTCTGCCGAACCTTTGCCTCTGATGACGAGTTATGGCGATTTTATGGCACTTGTTTTTTTGCAGGATGAATACCTGTCAGTTAAGTTGGATGGCAGGTGCGGCGTGTGATTCTGGATCGGTCTGTCTAGTGCAATAGCAGAAAGCTTGATATTTCTCGGCTCTCCACCTCCCGTTGCTTGTTTTCTTTTGTCGTTTGTTCCAGACCCAGGAACGTTACGCTGGTCATGTCGGCACAAGACCAGACGCCCCGGTATTTGTGCATTTTGCCAAGGGTGTATGTATGTTCGTTTAGTACTTGTATGCAGGAACGGAACGTCCGTCTCACCTTCAAGTGTGTGTGTGTGTGTGCGTGTGTGTGGCACTCTTTTTTTTTCTTTTCTCTTCTCTCCTCTGACAATAACTTTTAACCATGCCGACCGACAACAACAACAACAACAACAACAGCTTGATGGCAATGGCAAGATTGGTGGCCGCCGCCTCTCTTGCGGCCGTGGCCAGAGGGGCATACCCCTTGACCACCGACTCCAACTGCGGATGCTACAAGACCAACACGACGGTCACCAACTACTTTGGCTACCACCAGTTCTTTGACTTTCGGTCTCTGTCTCAGTACGTCAACGTCACGAAGCCCATCGACGATTTCGACGGCAACGCATTCGCCCCTCCGACGTCGTCGTACTTTACCTCGCCGGCGTGGACTTCCTACTGGAGCATAATGAACTGGAACAACACGGCTCTGATGGCAATAAACGACACGACGGTAAACGACGCCACGGTGCCCATGGTCAACTCGCCTAACAATATTTACATTGAGCGCAACACCGACCCGGGCGCTTCGTCCGCGGACACCTTTCTTACTTTGCGCACCCGCCGTCATCGCGCCCCTGCCGCTGCCGGTGCTGCTGCCGGCGCCGCAGGTGGTCCGGAGCCCGGGTTTCAATCCTCGGCCGAGATCGAGTCCCGCAGCACGGGCTATCAGTTTCTCTCCATCCGCATGCTGGCCCGCACGAAAGGCGCGTCGGGGGCGGTGACGGCCATGTTTACGTACCGACCGCCGCCGCCCGCCCCCGTTCAGGGCGCGCCGCAGAATTTGTCCCTGGTGCAGGAGGCGGACTTGGAGATCCGCACCAGAGATCCCGAGACCAGCGTGCAGTACACCAACCAGCCCTCCTGGAACGCCTTTGGGGATATCCCGGCCGCCACCAAGAACGTCACGCTGCCGGGCAGGAAGAAGTGGACCGAGTGGGTGCACTACAGGATGGACTGGACGCCGGGCAGTTCGACGTGGTTCGTGGACGGGAACCTGGTGGCGGGCATCAAGTTCCAGGCGCCGAGGGATCCGGCCATGGTGTTGTTCAACTGCTGGAGCGACGGGGGCAGCTGGTCGGGCGTTATGGGCGAGGGTGAAAGAGAAGAGGAGGCGGTGATGCAGGTCAAGTGGGTTGACATGGTTTTTAATGACACCGAGAGGGGACCGGTCAAAGGTGTTCCGGCCGGGGGGAGGTGTGGGAATGTCTGTAGTATTGATGAGACGACGAGGTTGGGGACGCCGGTTTTGATGACGGGGGATGGTGCGCCGAGCAATGGTGGGTATCGACTGCTACATCCTTCAGTGCGGTCTGTCATGAGCGGGTTGTGTTTGACAATGCTAATGCTTGTTGTGGTTCGGTAACAGGTAATGGACCGAGTCAACCCACTGCTGGTCCTGTCGGTGGTGGTGGCGGGTGTCAATCGGCAAAGTATGGACAGTGTGCGGGGAAGACGTGGAATGGGTGCAAGAGCTGCGCGTCTGGGAGTACGTGTCGGTTTCAGAATGATTATTACTCTCAGTGTTTGTAGGTTGGGGTTTTCTCATTGGTGTTCAAAAGGAAGGGAAATTAATGGTTTTGTTCGTTTATCGCTGTGTGTTGTCATTTTGGGCAGCTCAAAGCACATATGGGACATCAATCATGTCCTGTTTTGTGAAGACTGGATTAAGTTTTCTATCTCTGTCTGTACTATTACATTTCCCCATCGTCTTTTTTCCCCTTCCGGATCGATATTTCCGGAGTGAACCCATGATCTGCAACCTCATTGGCTCAAGTTTTTGCCCGTGGTAAGCCTGGGTTGTCTGCCTGTGCGTATAAAACCTGCTTCCCTCCGCGCTTCTCCATTCTACATGATTCAACCGACTTACGCTGTTCAACGATTGAGTGTATTGCTTCTGAAAACTCGTCAATCAATATACTTTTCATTTTGCGACATACACAACAACACTTCAGTCTCACCTGTGTTGGTATTATCATCGTCTTCGGGTAGCAGAGGCAGATATAAAAGCAAGTTGTCCCTTTATTCAGAGCGCAAACCTCACAAACCTCACAAACACATCATCGCAATTTCAACCTCTAGCACTTGAAATTCTAACATGGCTCCATCCCTCAGCAAGCTTCTTTATAACCCTTACAGCCGTAATCACCACTCACCTCCTCCGCGACATCCATTTCCGCCTCACAAACAACCACTACCAAAGCCTTCTTTGTCGAGCGGAAGCGTCCCAAATAGCTCATACTATCTATCTATCTATCTAGCTTTCCTTTTGCGCCTTTACCGAGGGTTACACCTGCTTGGGGGGAAACAATATCTACTCCTTTGGTTCAGCCAGTTGTTAACCGGTGCATCATACAACCGGTGCTGTAACGGTACGGGCGCTCATTGCTGTATTGGAGCTGGGAACGGGAAAACGGGAATAATTGTGCTGGACAGTGGTTCATCGTGGAAAGGGAGGTACCGGTGGAAAGTTAAGACTTGTTGAGATGGCGGACTCTACTAATGATGCAGTGATCAATGAGGTGTTGAAGACAAAGGATGGGGAGCACAGGGCAAATGAAACTTGCGCGGATGGCGGGAAAGAAAACTTTGAGTGTCAAGTTACTGTTCAGCCGAACATGATGTCCTTTACTAACAAGGAAGGGAAAGTGGTCAAGATTCATATCCCGACTGGGTCTTATGCCAGGGCGGCGGAGTTGTTTATTGCCGAGGATTGGGAGGAGCTGGAGAAGTTTCCTGCTTGGAGTAAGTTTTATCTGTGCTGTCATGAATTTGGCTGTGACTGATTGGTGCTAATGAGATGTGCTGTTTAACAGACAACCAGCAGTATACTGCTGCTGATTATATTTTTAAGAAGTGAGAATGGAATTCTCTGGGAAAGAAATGGGCCCGGTTGTGGCGGGCGGAACAGTTGTGGTTGGTGTCTGAATCAAACAGCATGTCAAAGCCGCCATTCTGTTCCAGGATTGTGCAAAATTGCATCGTAGAAGTCTGCCGCTCCTCCAAGACTGTGTAACGGATTTGGACGAGCTGGTCCAAAGGGGTCGACACTGTCATCTGGTCAGACGTTGGGGTTGAAGTTCTCTGAAGCTGTAACTTGAGACGAAAAATGGCGGGAAGTGTCAGTGGCCCTAGTACAGGTAGTGGAACTTATAGGTGGGCGGGTCAAGCTGAAAAGACGATGCAGCGAGTGCGAAAAGTGTAAAGAGTCTGCGGGCTGTCTCTTGTGACTTCAGTGCAGCAGATGGAATTGAGAATTGACCAAACACCAAAGTTGAAACAAGTGTTCATTGGTAGAAATGTTCCTCTAGAGTTTAATCTCACCTATTAAGCGTCAGTTCTGGGGCGTCATTCGTTGTCTGCGTACCCATTTAAGAACTGGCCAATTCATCTGACTCCCAGGCCACTGCCACATGCTCTGGAACTTGGATTTGCCAGTTTACACGATGCAGGGACATACATGCTAGGAACGGCACTATAAAGAAGCTCCTTACGTATTACGGTTCAGAAAGATAGTCATTGTGTGGTTTACTATCTTTCTCCGTTATTAATCATATGCCGCGCTTCGTACTAGTACCCACTCGATCCCTTCTATTTGAAGCGGTTTGAACCAACTTAGTGCTCGAGAAACATGTTGTAATATCGGAGATTAGATGGCTCTAGGATATTGTATATATACAGGTTTCTTACGGGTTCGTGTTTGGTTCGATACTGAATAGAAGCCCTCAATCACTCCTAAAATTCTTGAAGAAGACATGTTTACTTTTAAGAATGAGCACCAGGTAATCAGTGTCATCCATCCAACAGTACGTATGTTCATGGCTTGCAACAGCTAATAAATGTTCAACATTATATCATTAAACAATACGGGTATCTCTATCTGTAACCATCCCTTCCATTAAATCTCCAACCAAAACCAAACCAAACCAAACAAACCAACCCCCACAAAAAGAAGCGCGCAGGAAGTATGTTTTTATGAAGCCTTCTGAACAGGAACAGCCTGAGCGGGCTGAACAGCAACAGCCTGCACCACGGCCTGCTGCACCACGACACCCCCGGGGGCATAAATCTGCAGCGGGCCGCTGTCGGGCCTCATGGCCACTTTGTTGTTACATCCGGTGCAGAAGTAGTGCATCTCCTCGAACCAGCCCGCGATGCAGGGGACGCAGGTCAGGCAGATGCAGAAGAGGCAGCAGAGGGCGCCGGCGACGCTGTGTTTGTCTTTAGTCAGCATCATTTTCACATATACACCAGACAAATGGGGAATTAATGAGGGGAAAAAATCATACATCTGCATGGGCGTTCCCTCCTTGTGCACTCTTGTCTTTGTCCTCTTCTGACAGAAAGGGCAGTCGATCCATTGGGGCTGATCGCCGAGCATGTTGAGTGGCGTGGCGACGGACGCTTCGACGGGGAGCATGTTTTGTGGGGTCGGGTTGCCGGGGAGTACTGGGTTTGGTCTTGGCTGCTCGGTGGTGATGTGTGCTTGCTGGGGTTGTGCTACACCCGGAACGGCAGGGGCAGGAGTGGCATATTGTTGAGGTGTCGGTGCTGCTGATTTCTCGTTGGCAGTGTATGAAGGTGGTGGTGCGGAGGCGGATGTGATGCCCGAATCTTGAGGGACGGCAGTCGCCTGAGTGGTGGTATCTTGGATTTGGCTCATTGTGATGACGGATTATTGAGGTTGTGTATGAAGTGTGTATGAAGTGGGTATCACGAAAGATTATTTCGATATAGAAAGCAGAAGGAGAAGAAGAAGTGGTTCTTCAGATGTGGCGCTCAAAAGGGGAGATTGAACTGGTTTTAATTGTTAAAAATTATTCTGCAGTCAGTCGGGTCATCTCTGCCCTGCCACATTGATGCAGGGGCTGTGAGGGTTACATACAATACCAAGACGGCTTCTCGTAACACAAGGTCCCCTAAATGTCATGGCATTCACCAAGAAGGCTCACCGGGGGGAGCCAACAGAACCTCAGGTTCCATTCTCAAATGTTATTTTCCCCACGTGGAGAGGCGCAGGGGGGAGATTAATCGGTTACACGGCACACTGGGCGGATAAACTTCTGTCGTCAGCGATACTTTTTGTGCATCCTGACGCGAGATACAAAAAAAATCTGGCCTCGGATCTGATATTCAGCTTACCGTGACACAAGGGGGCCATAATTTAAGGGATTGCACACCAACGTTGCACTCCAACGCCGCTCGAGTCTAGATAAAAAATTCGATTTTTATTTTTATTTTATTTTTTTATCTGGGTGGATTCTCTGCCTAATGGTGATTTCGGTTATTCTTTCTAGCGTCGTTTCCCCCAAAGAGCCTCGAACAATGCCTGGCTCCACTTTACTCCTTGGGGTGTTACATTTCCGTCAGTTCGGTGTCTGTTGGATTGGGATTCATATCTCCGTACCTCCCCGAGTAAAACATCTATTATCTACTTTGATGCCCCGGCTGTCTTATCCAAACTCAGATTTGTCTGCTCAGCGCGAGCGGGATCTTCTGCCTCCTTCTTGAGCGGCGGACTGAGCGATGGTTGGTTCTCGGGCTTCTCTGAAGTGGGCTCACGGTCGGGATAAGGACCTCGGGTGTGAGGGTCGTAGGTTTCGTGTGTCGCTGCGTCCCGGCGGGATGGATCGACAACGTCTTTTAGAGCCTCGACGATGTCTGACATGATGATGTTCTTGGTGATTGAAAGGTGTTGTGGTGTTTAGCAACAGAAGGTTTTGGTCGGTTCCGTCGAGAAGATGTTTTTTATGAGATTAATGAACTGTATTTGTGAGAAAAGATGGTCTCGTGGTGCCACAAGCCCATTGGTGATGTCATCGTCAAACAGCAGTAGGGAGGACCCCCATGACGTCATCGCATCACCATGTCGACAATTGAGGACGGAAAGGGTACATTTACCAATCAACACAATGGGCATTATGGCTTTCTTAATTATCACTCATCTTAAACGACACAAGCTCCCTCATACAGCACTTTGTGCTCCGGCACCTTATCACCCACAAACGGGACCTGCACCAAGATGGTCGGCTCGTCGCTGGGAAATTCGGTGTAATGTCCAGCCAGTGTGCTGACGCTCTTCAGATCGGCAGCAATAACGACACTCGACACCAAACTTCCAGGCATTACATAGGCCACTTTGGACTCGGGTCGACCACTCCCATCGTCGCTAGATCCATCTTTGACAGAAGCGGTTGTCGAGTTTCCGGTTTCTGGAGCAGGCGACGTGATCCGAATAAGCCCGTTGAGAATGACAGACAATTGAACATGCGGTGCCCATGCCTCGCCGACTTGAGTTCTTGGCTCGATGCGGGACCAGGTAGCCTGCGTGGTGTTGGATATCGCGTAGTTGGCCGCTGACATGGCTTCCACGGGGATTGACGCGAGCTGCCAGCACTCGAGAATCGAGTAGCCGTTGCGAGAAGACAGGGCCGTGATGTTCAGAGGCGGGGATTGAGTGGTGGTGGTGGCCGCGCAGGTGGCCAAGGTCAGAGGGGCCAAAACGAGTTGAGACGGATACATTTTCAACAGAAAAGCGAACGAAAAGCGGAAATCTCACTGCTTGATGATTTGCATTTGGGATCGAGTGTAAATAAGCTCAAGTTAAGGTTATAAGCTTAAATATCCAAACTCTCCGCCGGTGTTTTCGCCCATAAGTTGTTGTCAGGGGTAATCGGACGTCCGAATACTCGGTGTGCAACTCCGGGTGCAAAACTGCACTTGTTATGCGCAGATGCACAATTCTAAGCCACTTCACGGATTGGGCAGAGTCGCTGCGATCCCCAGTATGCTCTAAATGAACAACCTACACATGGTGTGGAAAAATCCTTCATCGCTTGGCTTGAGATGTGGTTATCCGGCCAGAAATGCGTCACACTTGAAGCACGATGGATTTACCCCATCTATCCGAGTTAAACATTGAGGGTTTAAACCCGAATACGCGGGTCCATCTGAGGTCTCCTCACGAATTCGGTAAGGGTTAATGCTTGGGTTTGTCACGTTGGGGGCCGGCTGCTGGCTACGCAGGATCAGACCGGGCCGCCAAGGTTGTTTCACAATCACGATATGCAACCAGTCCCTGTTGGCCTTGTTAAATCCTTTAATGCTGTTGCCGGTGTTACCTTGGTATGCACTTTTTATCTCTAGTATATACCTGTATCTCAAGACACCGGACGGCTCTAGTCGTCTGATTCTTTGCCCTGCCCAATTTCCCCTCAAGTTCCACATCATAGACCTTTCACATCTTCCATCGCTTCTCAAAGGGTACACTTCGAGGTTGACAGATACAATGCAGCCGACTCCGCCAGATCCGGAGAGTCTCGTGAGATGCCGGGCGTCTCTTGCATTTCCTCAAATGGCAAGTCGATACAATGACATTGCGAGGCCGACTGCCGGAACATGCGACTGGCTTCTTCACCATGAAAGTTACCAAACGTGGATCCACAACCGTGGGCTCCTTTGGATCGAGGGCAAACCAGGCTCTGGGAAGTCAACATTGCTTCGGCACGCGCTAGACCACAGAAAGCGACAACAGCGAGCAGGATTTCTCCTGTCCCACTTCTTCGATGCTCGGGGCGTGACTCTACAGCACACACCACTCGGCTTATACCGTGCTCTCCTCTTCCAACTCCTCACCCAAGCCCCCCAGTCAGCGCCGCCGGAGCTTATCAACGCATTCAACCAACAACCGAAACTTGCTCCGGGTGAAACTCAAGGATGGGCTTGGACTGCGGCTGAACTCAGGAGATACTTTATGTCGGCGTTGCCACGAGCGTTGGCCAAGGCTCCAGTTACCATTTACGTTGATGCAGTTGACGAAGTCGGGCAAGAGGCCACGAGAAGGCTGGTGGAGGACTTCAAAATCTTGATTCAACAAACTCCTCCTGCACTTCGTCCTCGGCTCGGCATTTGCTTCACAAGTCGGCATCATCCAGTCATCAAGGTGGATAAAGCCCACACTATCACCTTCGAACAGGAGAACCAGGGGGACATTGCGACATATGCCCAGAAACGTTTATCACAAGTCCAAGATCTGCACGCACGAGCAGAACTACTGAGAGCCATACTGGAGCAACACTCTGGAGTCTTCTTGTGGGTATCTTTAGTCACCGATCTTGTCCTCAGGCTTGACATGGAGGGTATAGGACTGGATCGCATCCTCAAAAGACTCAAGGCCGTCCCGGATCCCCTTTTTCACTTTTACAACCAGCTCATCCGCTCTGCTCCCCACAAATTGGAAACGCTCAAGTTGATGCAATGTCTGGTCGGCTCCATGCGACCGTTGTCTCTCGGAGAGCTGAGATGGGCCATGGTAATTGATCCCAACAGGACGTGCCCAAACAAGACGCTTCAACAATCCCAAGACGCATCAGATTGGCCAGGCGACCCGGAGAGGCTGCAAAGACGCGTGCGGACGATCAGCTGCGGCCTGGCCGAAGTTGTGGTACGTCCTCAAGGCCGAACGGTCCAATTCATCCACCAATCAATCAAAGACTTTTTCGTCCATCCGAAAGGAGGCCTTGACACTCTGGAGAACCTCGCAGTAGAACTTCCCTTCCACTCCTATCCGGACCCGCTGGGTCGCGCCCATCACAACATGTCCCGAACCTGCATCCGCTACTTTCTCATGAGCGAAATAACCCGCATCAACACGACCGCCCCAAGCCACCTCTTCAAACAACAATTCAACAACTTTTCTTTCCTCCGATACGCCCTCGAATTTTGTTTCGAACACGTCAGACAGGCAGAACAACGCGGCACGCCCCAAGACGACCTCCTCGCCTACTTCAACTGGCCCAACTCGTCCCTCCCGATCAGAACCTGGGCCCGCCTCTGCAGCATCGACCACACCGGGTCTGACAAAATCACCTTCCTCACCAAACCGGCATCGGCCAAATCCGGCCTCGTCCCGCTGCCCTACAAAACCGCCAAAACCCAATCCCATCCGTATTTCATACTTTTGGTCCTGGCCAGAGCGGGAATCGAAGGTCCCTTCGTCCAGGTATTCAGCAAGATGTACAGCCACAGCAGCAGCAGCCATTATTCTATATCCCAAACCGAGCCGAGAGATGACCTAGGTAATACCCCCTTGATAACAGCAGCAGCGACGGGCCACATAAGTAACATCCTCGACCGGTTCCTGCCTCAGCCCTGGGAATCGCCACTCGAAAACGTAGATATCAACGCGACGAACATCTACGGCAGAAGGGCAATCCACGAGGCGGCGATGCACGGGCGGGAAGCCGTGGTGAAACTGCTGCTCAGACATCGACATGAACAACGGGAGCACGAGCGCTCTGCCGCAAATGCAAATGCAAATGCAAAAACAAAAACAAAAACAAAAACGCAGACTCGGAGTCCGGAAGGGCAAGTTCACGGCGTCGAAATGGATATCACCTCGCCGTGTAAACGGGGTGTGCCTCCTTTCTTGTATGCTCTCGTGAATGGGCACGAGTCGACGCTGAATTTATTTTTAAGTGATGGTTTGGCGGGGATGAACGGCAACAAGTTTGATATCTTGGGGTGGAGGAACGCGAGGGGGCAGAATGTTTTGATGCTTTGCGCCGAGCGGGGGTTTAGGCGGTCGATGGAGATTATTAGGCGGATGGATATGGGACGGAGGGGGGTGAATTTGATTAAGGTGGAGTGTTGGATGGGGAGGACGGCGCTGTGGTATGCGATGAAGGGGAGAAATGGGGAGGCGTTTAGGAGCGTTTTTGAGATCGGGAGGGGTGATGTAGAGGCGTTGATGGGGTCTGGGAGGAGGAGGGTGAATCAGCAGTAATAAGTAGGTAGTTTTGCTTTATTTACCAGATTGAACTTGGAATAACTATATAGAATTCACCAATCAGGTTCATCAGATAATGAATACCAAGTCAGCGTGGTATGTAGAAAGCCACCGCCCAGGCACCCTGCCAACACCTACCCTCTCGTATTCCTTGGTATTTGCTCCTTGGTCGATTCTTGGAGCAAGAATCAAGACGTAATGCATCTTCTCGCCGCCTCCAGGAAGCTTTCGGGTCGCAAGAATCACGAACCCACATTGCGTCCATTCCTGAGCCATTCTGTCGAAGCCGCTTTCCCCATCATCCAGAATAATTTCCACATCGCCCCCAACACGGCTTGTAGCCAGCGTATAGCGCAACCGATGGGACGTAGCACTCAAGAGCGGCGGACCGAGCGGTTCGCACTGATTCTCGTCCCAGTCCCAGTCTGCAGTTATGGCCCCTTTAATCCACTCAAGACTCGAACTTTCGGACGGCGGATCCAAGTAGTCGATAGCTCCCTCATACGCCATCCACGACCAGGTAGGGAGACGTCTGTTTTGTGTGAGAGGAGCTTCGGTAAACCTCTTCAGCGCATCTTGCCCGGCCGCACGCCGCCAGAGCAAACTTCTCAGCAGCATAGTTCCCCCTGAGCCGTCGTCGAAGACACCATAGCCTCCCTTGACCTTCATCTCGCGAGACATGCGTTGCTCCATTCCGGCGATCGCAACAGCTCTGTCTGTGGGAAATGTAAAGTGCATGCGGGAATATTGCCGGTAGAGATGTTGGTAGTAGCGGATTTTCTCGTCGCCGTCAACGACGGCCGACGACAGGCGGGAGGGGAAGTGGGGGTCTCCGAGGAAGGAATGCATTTTGCTGAGGGAAAACCGCGGTCAGCCGTGGTTCTATTAGAGATGATTTGAGTGACTAGGTGTTATTGGGGCTTGGGACTTACTTCTCAAGCTTGGCCAACGTCTCGCATCTGACACCGTTGCCGCATTCAAAGTATGTCTGGACGTCAGTGAGGTAGATGGTCCTGCGAGCCAGGGCTCTATCCTGAAGGGACCACCCGCGTTGGGCGAGGTTGCCGCCCAGGGCGTGTTTGTCGAAGTCGTCGATGAAGTCGCAGACATAAAGTGAGGAGGTGCCTGCATTGGATGCGGTTGGTGGCGGAAGGTGCACAAAGCCTGGCTGGTTTCGATTTGTGAGAAATCCTATGCTGGTGTCCCGAGCGCTGCTTGCAGCTAGGACGCAGTGTGCGGAGCTGTAGACTTCTTCCAGCCGCCCGGCTTCCTCCTTAAAATCGCCGTCTGGGCCCTGGATGATACAGAGAGAATCGACCCACAAGTACCGATGTTTAAGGGCTCTTGTCGTGATTACGGCATCGCGAATAGTCTTGGGAAGACTTTCAATGTCGATTCCTTGCGAGTGCTGTTGGTAGTTCTCCGGCAGGGTACGTAAATTTGCAACTATTCCCCAGCAATAAGACAGTACCAAGTAATTATACGACTCATAAGTATTAGTTTCGACGAGACGGACCGTCCAAGACTCGGCTGTGCCGACGTCAAGAAGTCTGGTTGGAGCTGTAGCGCCCTCCCTTGACGTGTGAGGTTGGCACTGTGGATGATTGTCATCACAGTCATGAAGCCATTGGCGCAGGATAGCAAAATGGGACTCGCTTCCTGCCTCGGGGAGCGAGGTTAGGCCGATCTGGATTGATGTTGAGAGCTTATTAGAGATGCCGGCGTTGTCTTGAAGAAAATTAGTATTAATATCAGAGCTGTGGCGGTCTTGGAAACACTCACCAGGACTTCGAAATATTGATAACGCCGGTACCGGGTTACCGTTCAATATGAGCTTCGACTGGACACGGCGAAAGATAATGGTGTCCGTATTGACATTCAGTTTGCGGCAAGCCTGCAACCGTAACTTGCAAAAGTCGCAGACGTCTTGTTCTCTTTGAAGACCACTGATTGTTTCCAGACATCGGAACTCTGGATTGGATAGGTCAAGGCTGCGACATCTAACGCACAGGCGCGATGGAGGTTGCTCGATTGGCTCTGACATGTCACTTGCCCGAAGCGCTCTATAGGCTTCTTCTGCAAATGTGTTATCAACCGGATGTTCAGTCACGTCAAGCTACACACGGAGTTAGAGATGGGATATTTTAAGAAACTGCCGATTGTTGGTGATTGCGTCAACTTACATGTACTTGTGTGGGTTTGACCTTGTCTGATTTCCAGTTTTCTGGGGGATCGAGATCAACAACAATGTCTTCTGATAAAATCGGCATTGCTAAGAGGCCTTCGTGGGATAGGCTTCGCTGGATTGACCAGTACGATGGGTTCGCATTCCCCCGCTCTACCATACCGTTCAGGGCGGCGAGTAACTGTGACGAGTCCCAACGAGACCTGCCGGCAAGTGCAACAACCAACAATCTTTCTTTGACAATTTTGAGGAGTTCTTCAACAGCGGTATTGCCAAGGCCACCAAGGCTAGATGCAAGCGCCTCCATTGTGTCTTCAACATGGGGATGAATGTGTGCGGTCCGGGATCCGTCAGGACGCAGCTTTGTGACGAACAAGGCGCTGCCGGATTTGTATTCACCCGTGCGGTCCAAATCTCTGTGAAACTTGTCGAGGCTATCATTGCCGCTAATAAGCCATATTATCATCTCTAGTATGATACAGCCGAAGGACCACATGTCATATCGCCTGGATCGTGGAGCATGCGAGTACATCTCAAGCTCAGCCTCTGGTGGCTCATATCGAACCGTAGTGCAATTCGTGCTAGTTCTGTTGTCTCGGAGTTGGGTGGTGGCGAAGTGACGCCTCGCCAGCCCCAGGTCAGAGATTTTCATGACCGGAACGTTGAGTCTCCCAGCTTCTGGTGCTTGTTCAAATGCACAGAGGATATTCTCGGGTTTCAAATCACCATGGCGATAGTTCAGGTTGTGAAACTGTTGAAGGGCCCCCGTAAGACCTCTGAGCTGAAAGATTACGTCTTTGACGAGTGCCGAGTTTAGGAGTGGCTGTTTGTTCAATGTCCAGAATCTCCTGAGATTGCCCCCATCCGCCCAACGGAAGAGCAGAAAGCGATCAACGCCCCTTCTGATGGCTGCAATAAATTCGATCATGTTGGGATGTGGGTGATGTCGGAGATTATCGTATGCGTAGAGTTCTCTTTCCCATACCGCATCTAGCTGGTTTGCTTCGGTCTTGTCATCGCTGTAGACTTGCTTCATTACTTTCAGAGCCATATCAGCTGGTTGACCGTTAAACTGTCATTTATTAGTAAGTGTTGGTCCAAACTAGATGTTTTTAGCTAGTGGGATTACCAACCTTGGTGATGGGTCCAAGCAGATGTTGCTCGTGAATTCTGACTCGAATAACTTCCGAGAAGCCTCCAGATGCGACCGTTTCTTTTTCAATAATAGGAAGAATGCAATTAGGATGAAGATCTAGCATTGGACCATTATGTAAGAGAACCGGCACTAGAACGGTCCACTGATCTCTGGAGAAGTTCCGAATCTTAACAGGGTCCCAGGGATCCATGATTTCTTCGTCTTCATCGTAGAACGGCCTTTGGGTTCGAGTATCATCAAACAGTATCGGTAAGCAGCTGTCGTCCATCTCTGCGAACTGGAAATCCAACATTGCCGTTGCAAGCTGTCCGTAATCCTCTGATTCTCGCCTGCCAGAGGTAAGTCCAGCAAGGATTGCGATGACAAACAGCCTTTTGGCCCGTTTCAAGACAAAGTGAACAATTTCGACGTTAATAGGATCATCAACCAAGACACCCAACTTTTTGCGGATAGCGTCCTCGGTAATGAGTGAGTCGATGGCTCCTTCGGGCAAGAAATCCCTGGACTGATCATCGAAGGCGCTCTTGCATAACTTTGCGTGAATCTCCGTGCTCAAATCACTGCTGTTTGGTCTTGACGTTTTCCGTGTCCTTCGTTTGCCGTGATGTTGGAACACATGCAAGTGTTCATGATCGGATTGAAGGAAGTAATCCTTGGGAGGAGAGGAGCGGTCGTATAAAAGAGTCAGGCCAGTCTCCGAGTTGTGCATGACAGACCAGAAGTCAGCTTCAACTGGCGGCATGTCGGGTGGTAATTCATCTTCCGGAAACACGTCATTTGCGTCGAGTTGACAGTCCTTGCAGTCCGGCCGACCACAGACAGCAACAAAATCCTCGGGGCTTTCGGGGAGGGTTTGCGTGTCGCTTCGTTTAGCAGTGATGGCCGAGCCCTGATCTTGAGCATCGTCGATGGGCAGATCATCACGATGCGGAGGGTAGAATAGGGCCGCTTCCTGCATGTGGCGCTTGATATGCGATCGAAGTTTGCTCTGAGCTTCCGGCTTGTCTCTGTCAGGAAATTCCTTCTCAACGTCATCAGGATAACCTCCGCAGAAGGGACAGCTGTCAAACAGGAATACGCCTCTTCGGCGGCTTGCTTCCTTCAAGGGGGCCAACATGTCTCCAGAAACTTGCTGTTTCCCACTGCTTTGAATGTAGCTCTCAAACTCGCCGTCGTCAAGTTCCCTGTGCTCGCCACCAGGAAGATCGACGTGATGCTTAACGGGGACATGCCCCTGCATGTGGGCGAGCAGACCGTCGAAGGAATTGGGAACATCGAATGGTGACTTGCAGGTCTCAACGAGACAGAAATACGGTTCGAAATCTTGCATGACGTGCTTACTATCCGTTGTTTTCTCATGTTAGCCAATAATAACAGGAGGTATTACCAGATGAAATCGGCAGCGGGGATGCATTACCTCCAGCGATCCTTCCCAGCTTCTCGGGCCCCAAACTCTAGACGGCAATAGGGACATTGGAACTTTCCACGAACAGGGATGGGAGGCGGAGGGAAGCCGGAATACCGCAGCGCCACTGAAGCAACACTTTCAGCTCGCTGAGGCTTTTGGTTCGTCTTTAGATCTAGCTTTGTGTCCACGGTGGCCGATAATATTGTACTCGCCTGGTCTCGAAGTCGTAGGGACAAAGTGGGCGGCTTTGGTTGATAAGACGGGCCTGGAGCGGTCCTCTGACCAGCGCCGCTATAAGATGATGCTCGGAAGCCTTGGCCTAGAGCCTGTCGATGAAGGTTGGGTTGCGCTTGAGGTTTCTGCTCAATTTCCCGCTTCTTCTGGTGTTCCTCCAAGTATTTGAACCTGATCCTCCGTCGAGCAAATGACTCTGCCACACGGCTCTTGATGACATCAGAAGCCAACTTGAAACTGTCGTTGGCCATTCGTCGCAAGCAAAGCTCCTTGAAGCAGTCATATACTCCCTGGAGCTCGGGCTTCTTCTGATATCGCCGAATCCGCTCCATTCGATGCCTTGAACCTGCAGAGTGAATCTGCTTGGCGTGTCCATGGAGTTGGTTGATTGTGTCCTCGATATATGTCCGGAGCATAAAATCCCGAGTTCTCTTGGGACCCTTGTCACTTCCTCGTTCAGAGGAAGAAAGCGTATCGAAAGACAGCGAAGAGGAATCCGAAGCGTCCGAGTCGTCCTCCTTTCCCTCCTCGGTCTCAGTCGTGGTCGTAGGTGAGGCGCCATCATTCTTCTTTTGTCCCCTCGTGTCATTTGGCTTTGACTGGCCAGTTCCTCTTTGTAATTCTGGTTAATATGGTTAGTTAAAGCACATACAGTTGTGATCAGATTTTACATACCCTGCAAATTACTTGTCAGCGACTCAAGAAGCAGTTTGAGCAGTTGGCAGATCTCAGGCACATCTTTTAGCCTGACATCAATTGAACGAAGACCCTCTCCATACACGCCCACTTTGACGCACCAGAGGGTGAACTCAGCAAGCTCCCTAGTGGCCCAATGATGCTGGGCCTCACGGGCCGGATCTTGGGCATCAGGCTCAGGCTGGGCACCGTTTTGTGTCGAAAGAGTCTTGAGCAGCTTCTCACAACCATGAGCCAAGTCTTTGAGGGTGAGAATCTTGATTGGATCGGCTTCTGGATCAAGATCTAGCTCTTTTGGTTCCTCCATCGTTCTTGTCGGGTAATTTGGCTATCTGCATGAAGAGGCTTACTGACCTCGAGAGATATTTCTCAAAGTGCGGGGAACACTGGTTTCCTGATCCGAGGCGAGGAGTGGGATAGGAACCGTCGTGCCGCAGACCAGCAGCGCCCAGAATATCTTACAACCAATCATGTACCCTGGCGGTTCACTTTGCCAGCGGGCCCTCCTTTGCTGCGCTGACCCCGCACACTTTAGTCGTTTTCTCGTCAATTCTACTGCAACGTCGTTCATGGAGTTTCTGGCGTCAAACCTTGTAATCATTTAATTGTGTCTTGGGATATCAACCACACGCAATGTCCCAGTTGGATCTTCTCAGTATTGTGGTTCCAGCATTTGCGGCGCTCGCCAAGGACTCGATTAGGGACGATTCAGATCTGAAGGAGGACGCCCAGAGCGTCTATTCCCACCTCATCTTGATAGGAGCTGCCCTCGGCCAGTCAGGCGGTGAATGGGCGTCTGGTTTGAAGGATGAGATTTTGGCAAGACTTCTCGCTGCTCTGAGCACTCGTCTTCCGCGCCAATCCTTTAAGCTGGTTCCTCGGTACTTCTTTGCTCCAGAGAACCCACTTCAGGTATGTCACCCATTGTGTTTGTGCCTACAGGTAACCGGCACAAAAAGCTCAAACCACTGATTCTGGACCAGATGCTTGAAGACTTGGCAGTGTCGATCAAGTTCAACGGCCTGGGTGGTTACGACGAATGCACCAATATATACGGCCAGACCAGCGACCCGGAGCAGCATCGGCGGTATCTCAGCATAATTGGAGCAGGGGTCAAGATATTTCACAGAAAGGAAACCCAGGATCTGGACAAGAGGGACAAATTCTTGAGTCGTGTCAAGTCAGCATCTGCTCACTTGTTGGATATCTATCTCTATGGGGATAAATCGGAATCAGATGCACCCAGCTTCACTCTTCTACAGCATCCGAGCCGGGGGATCCGGAGGCTTGCCAACACAACCCATCAATTGTTGGAGCGGCACTGGAATTGCAGCTGTCACGATCGGGCAGCGAGCCCTAGGGGTGTTAAGGACGCCAGACTTAGTCTGATCAGACACCGTCAGTTTGCAACCCAACTGCCAGGTCAGCCGCAAATGCACGACGCAGCCAAGTTTGAGGTTCTACTACCCGTTTGCACCAAAGACGTCATGTGGAAGATAACGACTGTAGAAGTCAATGACTACCGGTAAGCCTCGGGCCTTTCACCGGCATCTCCATAAGCTAAAGCTGATTAATCATGATATTACATATAAAGTTCCCAGGTGGCCATCCCAAATTCACCGTCACAAGAGGTGAATTCAAGTCGTGACATTTGCTGGTGGATATCACAGTCCACATATTCTTCAGTGGATTTTCTGGTTCAAAGGGATAAGCTTTGGCACATGCGGCCCAAAGATGTCGGCAAACACCACCACACCGCTTTGGAATCCCTTCAACAGCTTTTATCCGACGACTTTACACGGCCCGGATCGCACATTTCAACTTATGGGCCTCAAGAGCAGCTGATGTTGTGCTACGTCCTTGCAAACTCGATGATGTACTTGTACCCGGGATTTTGGGCTCGCCCGACATGGGGGAGCGACAGCATCTACTTTCCACGCCGCGGGACCACCTGGGGTGCTCCGAGTTCGGGCTCGGAACCAGACCTTGCCGTCCCTTACCTGTCCGTCGAGCTTGAATCACAGGGCAATTGTCAACAACTCCCAGATCCCGCGCAGTATCATTTACATCCAGCAATTCTGGCCCTTGGGATCGTGTTTCTTGAAATTCACACAGGTCGAAGGTTTCAGAGATCGCGCAGTTTGATTCCGTGTCAAAGATACAACGAGGACAACCACAACGCCAATGAGCTGTTTAAAAGCTTACAACACAAGGGCAGCCAAAGGAATGGGGCCAAGCGTTTGTCAAGGGGCTTGAAGGATGCCATCGGTCACTGTCTGAAATTGGAGCCACCGCAGTCTTGTCAAACAAACAGCTTATATCTACTTGATGAAGGCCCAATCCGGCATTACATTCTCTCTTCTATCGTACAACCCTTGGCATCGGAGCTGGAAACCGCATATGGTGTTTCGTTGAAGGATTTAGATGACAAGCTGAAACAAGAACGAAATGGGAACGTGCTGCAGTCACCAATAGCGGAGGAAGAATCCGAGTCATCACCCACCGAGATATCTGGCCCGCCAGGCAAGTCTGAGCTGCATGATACCTATGCCAACGCGATGAAATGGCATTCAATTGAAATTGCACTAACGTTTACGATAGAACAACCATTTGGCCGTCATGTTACCGTTGAGCCCCAGGTCTGCCTGTATGGAAGTGAAGTCCAACCCGCCGACCCCCAGAAGTAGGTGTTGTTCTCTACTCCCGCAATTGTTACAATGCTGATACGCCGTTTGTTTTTAATTCTTTGAAGGAAAGAGCACGCCAAAGAGTGGTTCGGATGGCACGATAAAGCCATTGCTCACATTACCCAGCTTCGAAAGCAGCAAAAGGCGAAACGAGTCGACTCAACAGCCGTCCGAATAGCAATCCTGGACTCGGGCATCAGTCTTTCACCGGAACAAAAGGAGATATATGACGTCAACCCAAAGATACAATACCAAAGTTGGGTGCAAAAGGACGAGAAGCCCACAGAATGGCAGGATGAAGCTGGACATGGAACACATCTTGCCACTCTCGTCCGTAAAATTGCGCCCGATGCTGCTGTTCACGTCGCCAGGGTCTTCAAAAAGAAACCAACCATCAAGTCGTCGGGAAAGGCCATTTCCGAGGCAATCCTGCATGCCGTTGATGGATGGAATGTTGATATCATTGTCATGTCGTTTGGGTTCGGTGAAGAGGTCCCCGAAATCTACGAGAGTATCAAACACGCAGCCAGCAAAGACGTCATCATGTTTGCGGCGGCCTCAAACGACGGATCACTTCGCCCAGACGGCATCGCTTGGCCTGCGAGGGACACAAAGGTCATCTGCGTGCATTCTGGAAATAGATGGGGCAAGCCATCTAACTTCACTCCCAGCTCGGACGAGGGGAAGAGAATCATGACACTGGGAGAATGCGTCGAGTCGCAATGGCCACCAGGTCTGAAAGCGCCGGACAATCGCCAGCTCATGAGCGGCACCTCTTGCGCGGCACCCATCGCTGCTGGGATGGTGGCGTTGGTACTCGACTGCGCAAAGGACTTTCTTGACAAGGATGAATGGCCTAAGCTTCGGCGGATGGATAGCGTGCACAGGATGTTCAAGAAGATGCGTGAGAAGGAGGACGATTACTGGTTCATTCGCCATTGGGCTTGGCCGTTCGACGTCAGCAAGAACGCAGACGAAGGGTGGATCAGGAGGGAGATTAGAAACTTGTTATGACGTTTGTACTCTGGGTATTTCTCTGTAATAATCAGGTTTTTATTTGAACCACAATAACACAAAGAAACGTGCCACAGCAACGTTCTTTTCCCCCAGAAGCTATCTACCACCTACTCTTCGCTGCCCAGTTTCAGGCCAGAAATCTAAGCATCAGCTAGATACAGACACATCGCCGAAAAATCCCTCGGGACCTTCAAGAGCCACCATCTCGTCGTCAATATCAGCAACCACACATGCATTCTTGGCATCGTCATCTTCTTCTTCCTCATCATCATCATCATCGTCGTCGTCGTCGTCACCAACCCCATACTTTCCACCGCTCTTCCACTCAAACGTCACCTCTCCATCCCTCTTCCTCCTGACGACAACAACTCTATACGCAAAAACAATCTTGTTGCCACCTGCGGCACCCTGCACCACAACCCTCTCCGTCTCAAACTCCAACTGACCCTGCGGCCCAGCCTCAATGCCAGGAACCCCTACCAACCCCGCATCAACACTAACCCCGACTTCAGGACCGTGAGCCACACCCTCGGCCCTAACCTGACTAAACCCCGTCGCTATCTTGAGTCCCGTAACCATGTACACTTTTTTCCTCCCGGCCAAGCTCGCGTCCAGAAACTCCTGCACCTTGCGCGAAGCAACCACCGAATCGCGCACAAACTCGTCGCCGGGCTCGAACTCAACCGTCTCCAGCCCGTCCGCGCGGTAGGTGACGTTCCTGCTCCGCGCGAAATGGTAGAGGATGTTTCCCTCCCCGAGGAGGACCGCCTTGGCGGAAACCCCGAGCGTGACTGCCAGGCTTTTTGATACCCTCTCCTCGAAGGGGAACGGGCCGGATTGGTTGATGGTGTTTTCGGGAACGTAGAGCACGTTATCCTGATTGAGAGGCGCGGCGAGGCGGTCGAGGCCCGATTTGGAGAAGATGCTGCCCAGCTTGGGCGCGACGGGGGAGTCGGGGTTGATGACGAAGGTTGGGGCTTGGAAGTAGTAGAGTTTGGACATTGCTGTGTACCTAATTATGGGTGACAAGGTAAACTGAGGCTCGAGGTTGTATTTCCAGAGATCGGGACGAATCGGGCTCAGGTAACAACAGAGGGAAGTGTGCGGGGCCATTGCTGAGTCATTGGAACCCGGGCTGATTGAGCCTTGAAGGAGGCCTCACAGGCAAGCTAATGGGAATCTTCTGCAGGGTTCCTGTGCCCTATTGGTCGACGTTGCTGCCCAGATTGCATGCCATCACTGGCGACATCCGAGACACGTGAGCACGCGTGTCGGTCGTAACTTAATCAGGGGTTAATTAACGAGACACGTTTGCATGAGATAGAGAAAGCAAGGCACAATTTATCACCAAATAACAAACTATACTCTAACATGATGGGGCAAAATAGGAAGAACCCCTGAGACCAGGAACAGCAAATACGCCTAACCTTGCCCCTAACCTTGCCCCTAACCATGCCCCTAACCCTGCCCCTAACCCTTACTCTAACCCTTACTTTAACCTGACTCTTCCATTAACCCCCATCAATCACTACGAAGAAACCTTACACATCCTGCCCGCCAATATACCTCCCTCAATAGAAAAACGCTCAGAGGGCAAGCAATGGGACAAACCCTTCCCCCGAAAGTTTATCAGCACCTCAGCATCTCCCACCTCACCACCGACACCATCGAGCTCGATAGCCTCTCCAGCTTGCTCACTAGCAGTACATGTATCAGGCATTGAAACAGGGCGTGCTGAGGACTCAAGTTGGCTACCGGGAGTACCGACCCAAGGACACGGCTCACACCCGTAATCCCAGCACGAGTCCTTGATCTTACCCACCATCCCCACAAGCCTCGCGTGCACCACATGAATCTCGAACCTATCGCGCTTCTTGGGTTCATTCTGTAAGACAACGAGCAAATGGTTCTGAATAATATATATATCTATATACTCAATCATAAATCATGTATGTGGGTGCGGCACTTGCGTTTGTAACCTCGGGCTTCACGATAGCATAAACCTCCTGAGTATCAGAAACGTCTTTTACCAGCTTGAGGAAGGTGCCAGAGGAGATCTCGGTCACGTAGCCGAACTGCATGCTCTGATCAGGCGTCGTCCGTGCTCTCGTGAAGCGTGTAAGCAGCGCTTGGCCACTCATTAGCTAGGTGATGAACTCCAGGTAGAGGCACCCGAGCGTCCACATGTCGTGCTGTCAAGGTCAGTGATCTCACTTTGAGCTTTCGCAAAAGTGGGTGACTTCATCATCGGTTCATTTGGCGGGCCGCCCTCCGTACTCCAAGGTGCCGCAGCTGCAAAGTTCCATTGAGCCAGGGACTGGCGCCCTTGCGTGGAGGGACTGCCGTCCTGTTTTTGGTGTGTCAGATAAAATGCCCGGTAAACTCACTTTGGGAAGTTGTTCAAGTGCTTGCCTTGAGTTCGTCATCCGCTTCCTCGATTATTGGGTTCCTAACTAACTCCGCCCCTCTGCTTCCAAAATCGGCCACTCGGAGATTGAATAATGGGTAAGGAGTGCTGTCTATTCGCTTTGGTGGACGTAGCTTGGTCATCACCCACCAGACCAATTGCATCGCAAGAGAGCCGAAGAAGTGAAAGGTAACAATTCTCATCGCCAAGGTGAAAATTGCTTCAAGAGAAGACACGAATGTCTTGTAGTGAGAATCGGAGAAAACAGTCTCGAAAGACAGAATTGAAACATTGATCAGGTCCTGACGATCATTCCGAGAAAGGTTTAAAATCCTGTGCTCACTCTCCAAACTGACACTGCTGCCTGCTGTACTTGCATCAGAAGAAGACTGGGAATAGCCTGTTGATCTCCGGCTCAACGCAGTTGTCGATGGACCGCCGGCTTGGCTGTGGGTTCTCCAGTCTTCCTCCGCTGGTCGTTCGTAGTCGAAATCCACTACACGATCTCCATAACGGCCAGGCGATCGAGGAAAGTGGATCATTTTCATGTCGAGTATTTCAAGGCAAAATGTTTGGCTTCGTGGCCTGCTACCAGGTGGCCACGGGAGGACAGAGGCATCTTGCTACTGTTACTTATAAAGTCGCTCTGACCCATCGCAGTTCCCGAATATGGGCCATTCCATTAATCACCGTCACCCAACGAGAAGATGGAGTCTTTTGCTGAAGGAACGGAATACCCTGAATGCGAACTGCTCGAGTCTTGTCAAGAGCTTCCAGCAAGGAGCATAAATCCTCTCCGATTAATTGCACTGTTACGAGAACAGTTTGGCCTCGGCCGGTACGAAGTTTCGGTAAGGATATACCCCTGAAAGCACAAACATGTATGTATTGTAGATGTACAGCAGCGGTGCATTTACTGATCAACTGAACAGATGATTCGAAGTTCGTACAACATCAGAACCCCAAGACGGTTGTCCATGGAAGAAATTGCACAACGTAGAAGGCTCTGATAAATTTGTAGAACCGGGCACCAATGCATGCATCAAGCAGGCGGTGAGCAAGCTGACATGTTGGTGAGTGGGATGAGGGTAACATTGGGCGTGGGGTAAGACTTCTTGGCTCAGTGGGATATCAACCAATGAGACAGTGTAGGAAGGCTGTCGGATCTGGCGTTTGGCATAAATATCTGTATCCTTAATTTTTCACAGACTAGAGTGATGTTGACCATCTAGCACCATACTTCTTTCCCTCAATCTGCCCATCAACAACCTGAAACCATGGACACCCGAAAGAGGGTTGAGACCATGAGGGCCGAGAGAAAGGCTCGGAGATCCGAAAAAACCAGCAGAGTTAGCTTGAGCTCTCAGATCAATGCGAACTTGAGCAAAAGTGTCTTTGATGATCAAATCAAGGACTTTCTACCCGACGGGGTGCTTGACTCCCTCGTTGCCGAAGATGCAGTGCGCCAAGAACTGGCCATGGCAGGTGATGGTGCTGAAGATGGGTTGGTCGACTTCGTGCTGAAAAGGGCCAGAAAACTCTTCGTTATTACCCTACTTGCCGGGCTCACCTCTGCTCGGCAAGGATCAGAAGATTACGGCCAGCTTGCAACGGCAATGATGGATTTTCAGTATGACGATATTGACGATAGCTGTCTACCAATTCTGTTTGACAACAGCCGGACCCAACGGCCATTCTATGATGACGAGAATGAGCTGATGGAACCCTGGGACCCCGTCAAATTGCGCAACTTCTCCAGATACCAGTGGACCGTTCTTGTGCCAGTCCTCTCGCGCGAGAATCCGGCTTTGGAGCTCCATGCTGATTGTATCCTCCCTGTTGTTGGTAAAGCCCAAGGGGTTGAGTCTGGTGCGTTCGGAGAGGTTTGTCGAGTCACAATCCATGAAAGACACCATCTGGATCCTATCATCAAGGTACCTGAAGCAATCTCTTGAAATTTTGGGGGCACAGTCCTTGCTGATGCGAAGCCCCTAGTTTGACGGCACCCGAGCTGCCGTGGCCATCAAAGTTATCAAGCAAGTCTACGGTGACACCAAGGATGCAGCGAAGCTCAAGGAACTGAAGGAAGAGTGGGAACGAGAGGTCCAGGCCCACATCGCTTTCCGAGATCTTCGACACCCCAATATCATTGAGTTCATTGCTGCTATGGAGAGGGGAGCCGACCGTTATCTTTTGTTCAGATGGGCCGACGAGGGAACACTTAAAGGGTTTTGGGAGTCCAACAAACGACCCTCGGTCAATGCGGAACTGGTCAGGGATGTCGTCTACCAAATCAAAGGGCTTACTGATGCCCTCGACAATCTGCACAACTACCGACATGGGGGAGAGTCGTACCGACACGTCAATCTGAAACCCGAAAACATACTGTGCGTCCTTGAGCGGAAGCCAGAAGAGGGGAAGGCCAATGTGCCAGTCCTCAAAATCTCGGACATGGGATTGGCCAAACACCATACCGTCGCCAATGAACTCAGAAAGAAGGCCAGCGTGCAGTATACTACCACCCGATATGAGCCACCCGAGGTAGCTCTCGAGGCGAATTCACACTTTGGGCGGTCCAGACGATACGATATGTGGTCCCTTGGATGTGTGATGCTCGAGATGATCATTTGGTTATTGTACGGCAACGGCAGTCTCGAGACCTTCAATAGCAAGATCGTGGACGAATTCAAAGAGGGGAGTCATTGGTTCGAGATCAAGAACAATCCCGATGCATCTCGGACCGCTCGCGTTCATCCCCACGTTGAGGCAACCATGAAAGCCCTTGAGACTGACGCTGAGTGCCTTGGCGACACTGTCATTCGGAGGATTCTCGACATTGTCAAGACCAGACTACTGGTGGTCGACCTCAAGACGGCCACCCCCGTTTCGGCACATGAAGGTCCCAAGTCCGAGGCCGGGCCTCGCTGGCACTCACAAGAACTCCTCGGCTCTCTGAACGAGCTGATTGAGAGAGCAAACAATAACCCAACCTACTGGTTCACCGGACAAGACAGAAGCCACCTCAAGAATCTCCACGTGTCTTCCCTTGAGCCGACATATCTTTTACCTGCTAACCAGCAGAGACCACCGACCTGGGTCCCCGAAAACTCGACGCAACTTGAAGCGGGACTTGATGCCATCAGCTCGATTGTCCCAACGCCCCAAGAGATCAGAACTAGAAGAGTAAGCACAAAAGTCTTGAGGGGCCTAGCAAGGATTCTGTTAACATTTCACAGGATGTATGAGTGAACTCGCTCCCTCTAAGCCAATTGAAATGTAGGCCTGTTGACTAACCAAAGTCTCATTGAGCCTCCTTAGGAGGTGAGTATCTCAACAGATGAGTGCGGCTTTGTTCACACTGCCCAGCTTCCTTGACTGACCAACATCGCTGCAGTATGTAAGTGCAAAGTAGTCGGGAACTCTCACAAAATCTAGGCTCCAGAACACGACGTTGATGAGATTTGATTTCAGCGAGTAAGTATTCTGAGATGTCCATAACCTACCTGATAGTTCTAGATTCTGACTTTTTCTTTTCCTCTCGCAGAACGTAAGGATTCTCCCTGATCTAATCACTTGAACATGAGCTTACTCATTCAACTCTGCGAAACTGCAGGCGGTAAGTTGAGTCTCGTACTTTAGAAAAGAGTCAAAACCCAGCTTCAAATTCTAACTCTACTTTTAACAGAAACATGTACGTGGACACCGTCTATACGAAGGCTGTGTGCTCTCCACTTTGACACCAACAACAGCTCGACATAACCGAATTCCCAGTCGACAACAACTTTGCAGAAGAACTCGGCCAAGCCATGCAAAACAATGAACAAGATATCTTTAAGCATGCCAACGCGCCAGCTCAGCCACAGCTCTGCGGTGATTGCCGCAAGTTCAATATCTGTGAACCAAAGTTCTATATCCTGGATATCTTGGATGAGCTTGAAGTCAAACAGAACAGTTGTGACTTTTGCAGGTTGCGGTGGGAGGCTTGCCAGAATCTCGACGCAGGTGTCAGGACTGCTCGTTTTGATCGCGAGCAGTCCATCTTTAGATTAAACGAAGGTCGAGTGCCTGGGTTGTCAATCTGCCGAACGCCTGGTAAGTCTGCCACCAGTCAAAACACTCCTTTTCGTGCTCGTACCGATGCTAATTACCAAAGACCTCAATCTCCCAAATACACCAATGATCCAGATTGGACTTCCCAGGCTTCCAGCAATCAAGAGCTCGGCTTACTTCTCGATCCTTGCACGATGGCTTAACGACTGCGACAAAAACCATCAGCATTGCCAATCCGCTTCAGGGTCTACCCGCCCACCAACACGACTGCTCGACGTCGGCACAACCGACTCCCCCGTCATCCATCTATTCGAGACCAGTTCAAGACGCGAGAAATCCTACCAATACGTGGCCTTGTCACACCCCTGGGGACAAGGCCCCCACTTCTGCACCCTCCCAAGCAACATCGACCGGCACAAACAAGGAATCCCCATCGCCGGCCCCGACTTCCCCAACACCTTCCGTGACGCCGTCATCGCCACAAGAGCTCTCAACCGGCGCTACCTCTGGATAGACTCCATCTGCATAATCCAAGGCAAAGAAGGCGACTTCCTCCAAGAATCCGAACGCATGGGCGACGTCTTTGGTTCCGCGTACTGCGTCCTGGCGGCAAGCAGTGCCCATCGTCAGCAGGATGGATTTCTCAACACTAAACGACCAGACCGCAGATATATACAGCTCCCGGAAAACGAAAGCAAGGGCTTGTACGTCTGCGAGTTCATCGACGATTTCGACGAGCACGTCCTCAACAGCCCGCTCAGCAAGCGGGGGTGGGTGATGCAGGAGAGGGCGCTGGCCCGCCGGACGATTTACTTTACCGACAGGCAGACGTATTTTGAGTGCGGGGGTGGTGTCAGATGTGAGACGCTGACCAAAGCTGAGAAGTAAGGGGAAAACTGACTCTTCACACCCTCCTCCTGTTCAAGTTCTTTTTTTTTTCTTTTTTTTTTCTTGTGGATTTCCCCACGCGGTTCTATCTAGCCCCTTACATAAAAGCTGGGCCAAACTTACATGCTTACGTCCCTTCAATCTAGCAAACTCACATCCTTCCTCGGCGACGCCAACTTCCCTTCCCGTCTCTCCTCGCAGCTCAGCGACCGAGGCGAAAGGATTCGCTTCTACGAAGACCTCTACCGTCAATACTCGCGCTTGCGCTTCACCGACATGAGAGACCGACCCGTCGCCATCGCCGGACTGGAGGAACGCATGCTTCGTGACCTCCAAGCTCAGGGAGGCAGGTACGGGGTGTTTGACGATGGGCACAGTTTGTTGCTGCGGAGTTTACTGTGGCGGCGCGGGGCCGAGCAAACCGAGCTCAAAATTGTGGATTTTAGTCCCAGGGAGGGGGAGACGAACAAGGTGGAGGAGCCGCCTAGTTGGTCGTGGATGAGGTATGAAGGGTCTATAGACTACTTGGACTTGCCTTTGGGTGGTGTGGATTGGATTGAGGGCGTTGTTACGGGGCCTTGGGATGGGGATTCGCGTCAGGGAGAGGTGGGGAAGGGGTTGGTGGCCAGTGCAAGGAGGTTTACACAGCCGCCCGTCTGGGATAGTATGGGTGACGTGGAGATTGTGCTGGATGCTGGTGGTGACCAATATGCTAGGGCTGGGAGGGATTGGAACAGTTGGACTTGCGTGGTGGTCGGTACCAGGAGGATTCTGAGGGGTGCTGCGTATGTTTTGACGCCACAGCGACGACACTACGTCTTGATCATTGCTCCTCAAGATGGTGTCTATAAAAGGATTGGGGTGGGGTATCTGCCTGGGCGGTTTATTGGTGATCATCTGGACAAACAGATAATCATCGAGTGATTCCGGGTCACTGGGATTGTTTGGCTACGGCATGTTGTGTGTGTTACTGTCCAGGTATCGAGCCATTTATTCCCCTTCCTCTGATTCTCTCAAAGTGAACGACGTTACATCTGAAATATTGCAGGCAATGGTGTGTAACCTTGGAAGCATTCAAAGTCCGCTTCTCGCGTTGATGTCGACCAAGAATCGGCCGCATTCCGGCGATTCTTCCATCCGACGTGAAATCGGAGGAATGCACCCGCTCCCGAGTGGCGTTGCTCATACGAACTGGCGTTATCGACTCAGCAAGCCACAATAATGCTGGTGACCGGAAAAGGGAGGAATAGTCTCGGACTAGTCTTATCGCTGCCAATCCGCTTCGCAGCTGGACGATATGCACCTGCAGGTCTCGGCTAGCCGCAGGTTGCAAGGTGGCCAGCTGAAAGATTCGTTGAGCAAAGGTCTAGGCCTACCGGTAACCCCTCTTCTGAAAGCAATTGATGAAGGAGCGTGATAGGCGCGAGAATGAGCTTGGAACTCTCCTTTGTCCTACGTCTTTCTCATCCTTATATATGTCCAGCTAAATCTCGAGTTGCTACACGAGCCCTTTAACTTCACCCTCCCACAATCTCTCTGCATATCCCAAGATGACGGAATCGCCAATCCCACCAGCCTTTAGGGCACTCCTCGACGACGACAGATACCACAACCACAGGCTCGGCTACTGGCTGCCCAAGGATCGCAAAGTCATTGTGGCCTGGGTCAGGCAGCTCATGAGTCGTGTCCGCCAAAGTCCTTCTACACCGCTGGACCCGACGCTCATGGCGCTCCGAGACCTCGTCTCCAATGATGCTATCCTGCAACCGCTTTCCGAAAACATGTTCACCGAGGTGCCCAACATTGACCCCTACAACCAGGACCCTGAGGGCAACAAGGAGCTCCGCTCATTCGAGGAAATGCTCAACGCCTTCAACGTTCTCCTGACGCAAGGACCGGCATGGAACGACATTGCCAACAAAGTCGGACTCATCGGCTGTCCCTTCAACGCAGTCCTTGACTGGCCCATGGCCACGGCGTCTGGATACATGTTTTTTCTCTATCCATCCGTGAACGCGTGCCTGAAGGACATGCTCGTGCAGTGGGAGAAATTCCTCACCAGCAGCGCCTCTACTGCCGTCCTGCCTTCCTGGTTCTCAGACTCCTCCCCAGGTGGAGGCTTGAAGTTCTTGCTCACAATGGGCAATTCCGACGGCCTAAAGCCAGCCACGACGTACACTTTTCCTCAGCTCTACGTCTGCCCGGACCCCAATGACCCAACCACATACGGTTTTCCGAACTGGGACAAGTTCTTCACCCGCGATTTCCAGCCCGACATCCGCCCGCTGGAGGGTCAGGGCGACGACTCGGTCATCGTCCACGCCTGCGAGTCGGCCCCGCTGCAATACCCAGTAACCAACGTGCAGATGAGCGATAACTTCATGGGGAAGAACCAACGCTACTCCCTCCAGGATATGATGAACCAACATCCGCTCGCGCCCACGTTTGCCGGCGGCACCGTCTACCAGGCCTTCCTATCCTGCCTCAGCTATCACCAATGGCACGCGCCCGTGTCTGGCACAATCAAGGACACTGTTCTGGTGGCTGGGACGTACTACTCCCAAAACATCTACCAGACTTTCTTCGGGCACTGGCCTGAGAGCAAACCCGACCCGGCGGGACCGACCTGGTCGCAGCCATACATCGCCAGCGTCGCTGCGCGCGGCCTCATCTTCCTCGAGGCCGACAACCCCGACATTGGACTGGTGTGCTTCATCGCTATCGGCATGACAGACACTTCCGGATGCGAGATCTCTGTACAGCCGGGTCAGCACGTGTGCAAGGGCGAGAAGTTGGGCATGTTTCATTTCGGCGGGTCGAGCTACTGTCTAGTCTTTGGCCCGCAGGCGAAGCTGCTCTGGTCGGGCATCCCGGCGCAGAACTCCCCGTTGTGGCCTAAGAGCTTCAGCGATCCAGACTACATGCCGAATTTCCCGGTCAAGAGCCTGCTTGCAACTGTCGGGGGAGGTACATGCCACTGAGAAGATTGAGCTACAAGCTGGCAAACGGCTGGCAGTGCTAGTATGTATGTAGTCTTCGTACCTAAAAAATGACAATCGCTTACAAAAAAAAAAAAAAAAACATTCTGATGATGAACGGACATTTGGACCTCCTTACCCCTGACGGTTGCCCTGACAACAAATGAGTATCTCCACTTCAAACATCTGGTTAGCGGCATGTTCAAAACTGTCGAGCAGTAGGAGAGGCCGAGATCAACATTGCCCACATGGGGGCGGGGGCATTACAACATGTAATCATGCAAATTTCCGTATCGCAAAAGGACGAGTCAGATTTTGGATTCTGCGGCCACGTTTTATTAACTACCTATCCGTGTACTTAATAATTAACTGGTCATTCCCTCCGAACTCTACGTTTTGAGGTCCTTCTCATTTCTGCCGTGATCAACTTTGATTGACGGCGTTATCCTCGGCGTCAGATCCGTTTTTTCCCCCTCCAACCTGCACTTGAAGCGTGGTTGTGTTGTGCGTTCGATGCTTTGTTACCGAGTTTGAGGGTGAGCAGAAAGCCGTCGCTGCATTCACTCTTTATAGTCTATGAGGTCTGGTTGCCTCAGCATCAAGACGTCAAGGTGTTTGGTATCAATGGACATCTTGATGGTTTGGTTCAGCGACGTCATCACCCAGCAGTTTGATCAACAGCGGGCCTGCCGCGCTGTTGGCGACACAACCCGTTTCGACATTCACATTATTATTTACTCGCTTTCTGACCGGCCTATTTGTCTTCAAGAGCATCGGCCTAGTGGATGTTAGGAATGCATATTGGCCCATCGATCGTGCTGGTAGAGGAGCCCAACCTTTTTTGCTTTGACTCGGAATAATAAAAGTGAAGTTTGATTTAAAAAGGCAGGTAGGTAGCTACGCATAGGTAGTGGGTTAGAAGTCAGATTGGTATCGTAGATTTGCATAATATCATTACCACTACGTGTATAGAGCTAGCTGATAGACGTGAAAACACACAAAACCAAAACACATGCACATGTGCATAAATGAAACCTTTCCCCAGCTGCCCCAGCCAGCCCCCTCATACGAACGGCTGCACCAGCGAGTTCTTCCCGTTCCTCGGCCTAGGCAGCTGCGGCAGCAAAGTAGTAACCCACCCGATAATCGCCGGGGCCTCGAGCGAGATCCTCGTGCCCGTCGCCGTCGTCTCCATCTTGGTCTTTGCGCTGCTCTTATCCCGCTTGTGGCTCGCGCTGAGACTAAACGGGCCGTAACCCACCTTGAGGTTGGAATTAAACGAGGACGACTCGATTGCCTCTTCAAGATGCGTGGTATCTCCCCGAAACTCCAACTCGACGTTCGACGCCACTATGAATGCCGTAGGGTAGGAAGGGAAGTAAGCGTATTTGGCCAGCTCGTTCGAGTCTTTGGTTTCGATGGCGGCTTTGAGCTCGTTCCACCCGGGGGAGAGTTTGACGTCGGGGGCTACGTTGAGTTCCTGGTCTGCAAAGAGTTCCCCGTGCAGCCAGGCGCGGTTGATGGTCACGAGGAGGGCCTCGAAGGAGATGTCGACGTTGCAGTTCGCTGCCGACTGGGAGGCCTTCGAGCTGGCCTGGGAGTAGTTGAACCCTCCCGAGGCCGAGAATAAACCCCAGCCGCCGCTGGCGCTGACCGAGGTGGAGGAGGACTGGGAGGACTTGTCGGATTCCTGTTTGGAGGCCGAGATGCTCACGCTGATTTTGGTCCACTTGCTTGGTTTGGCTTCCTGCACGGAGGGGGCGACAGCGACGTTGTTGCGGGTTAGGTTGAACTTGGGATCGGCCCAGCGGTCCTCGGCTTCCGAGTAGTTGACTTTTACAAGCTCCGACCCGCCGTCGGCTGCCTGGTTCGTGATGTCCTGCACGGCCGGCACCGCGATGGCGGCTTTGTTGTAGGACTGAAGACCCTGCTCGAGGAGTCCGATCTGCTCTTGCGTGTCTTGGATCATGCTGGCGATCCACGCGCGCTTGTCCTTGTTGCTCATGTTGGCCATGATTTCGACGTTGGCCTTGTTCTTCTTGAGACTGGCCGTGCCGTGGGCTTCGAGCGCTTTCTGCACTGCCGTCTGTGCTTCCTTGAGAGCCTCGGGGGTTGTGTCCTTGCTGTTCTGGGCCTTGTACAGAGTTTCGTAGGCCGTCCGCAGCGCAGCTTCTTCCTCGGTCTCGGTGGCGGTACCTCCGTTGGCGGCGCTGTTGGCGCCGGTGTTGCCTTTCTTGAACTCCTCAAGCTCTTCGGGGGTGAGGGGGCCGCCGAGTGATGTCTCCAGTCCCTTGTACGAGAGCAAGAGACGCTTCATGCGTTTGAGCTCCGACTCGTAGTCCTTGCGGCTGAGCTTGTTCTTGTTGGCGTTCCATGTGTTGACTTTAATGAGGCACTCGTCGGCCCAGTTGGCCGGCTCGAGGTCAACCTCCTGCCACTCGGTTGTTCCATCGGGATCAATAACTACCAGGTTGCGGGCCGCCTCCTTGCTGGACTCGACGCGCTTCATGGCCGAGCTGACGTCGACGATGCCAAAGTAGTAGTCGACCTTGTACTTGCACCCGTTGACGGTCCAATCCATGTACTTGGCCTGGGCACGGGTCTTGTAGTTGCGAAAGTTGGCCTGGTTCCACTCGTCGAACACCCACTGCTGCATCTTGACATCGTTGGGGTATTGCCTCTTGGCGTTGTCGTGAGCGTCCTGCTTGGCCCGGTCCCACTCCTTCATTGCAGCCGACCAGGCTTCTTGCTTCTCGACGTAGACGTCAATCACCGTCTTGTTCGAGTTGGGCGCGGCCAGCGAGGTGAGATACTTCATGGCGATGAGGTACCTCTCCGCCGCCTGGCTCTTGGACTTTGTGGTCGCGTCCATGTCGATGGGGGCGTCCTCGGGGATAAGCATGTCGAGCGCCGCGGCGTAGCTGCGAGCCACGCTCTTGCCGGTCGGTCCCAGCATCAGCTTGCTGAGGGGCACCATTCCGTCGACAAGGCGAGCCTCGTTGACCTTGACGCGGTGAGGCGTCTCGGCATGCTCCTTGGGGTTCCACCAATATGGACCCTCAGGGCTGTGAGACGTATGTCAGTCATGGTGCTCAATAGCCACCTTGTGATTATTGGTAATGCCAACTTACTTGCAGTCTATTACAACGCCGGGGACCTGGGCGGTCATGAGCTGCTCCGGAGCAACTGGGAGCGTGGCTTGGAGAGCCTCACGAATGTTTTGTGAGACTTTGGCGGCATTGGCCACCATCTGCTCAGCCAGCCTGGCTTGCTCATCGCTCATTTTGTTGGCCATTTTGACGGAGATTTTGGAAAAAGACTAATGTGATGGTTGGAGGCTTGGTCTTAGGTTGGGCAGGACTCTCCTTGGTGCATTTGTACCTATTTATCTGTTTCTCAACACAAGTTGGAGAAATGACACTTCAACACTGAACCGTCAGAGTCACTGTGTGCCTCCTGCGAAACAGAAAGGGGCCTCGCAGCCCGAATCCAAAATACAATATAGTCATTACTCGGATTGCGCTATCAACATGACATTCCCCCTTTGAGACGAGATCAGCTCAGCCACGACCACGCCATTGTCGAGATGAGTCTACCGTCAGCCGTCGCATCTGAGGCTGAACAATATCGATAGTCTTTGTGATATCGAGGCCTCGTGGTAGACAGACCGGATGTTTTGTCCTGGTCAGGAACAACTTGAAAACGCAGAGTTCGCGGCTATTAGACGCCAAGCTGAGGGGCTATTAATTCACAACTTTCAATCTTCTTCCTTCTGTGCATGATGGAGGGTAGGTCTAACCTAATGTACTCGTCCAACCTCGAAAGGGAACGCCAAGACGACCCAGCCCGGCTGAGGCAAAACTGACAACACCAACTACGTCGATCTATGCACATCTATGCATGAGCCGTGCCGGTCTAGATGCCGGATTGCTGTCTAGATCAACGGCCCATTACCGCTTGCGTTCAGCCCTGAATGATGAAGGGAATCAGCCGCAAGTCCGAACACTGCAGCCCGGAGTGAAAAGTCCGGATTGTTGGAGCGGGCAGTTAGATGCAGTTGCGGTAAACAGCAACCGGGATACCTATTCAGGACCAGTCTGGATTATATTCAAGCCTTTGTTGGATTTCATGATTCAGTTACGCGAGCATGGTATTTATTTGTGTTTGTGTGGGATGGTCATACCCAGCGAGTTAGTTAACGGTGTCTTTTTCTTTTATTCTACAATACCGAGGGATCAGGCTTTTTATTACCCATTTTCAACTCTCCTTCCAGCAACATATGCACACTCGGGAAATACAAGTTGTATTTATTCTTAAATCTGGGTCGGCGAGGACAAATCACAAGTTTTAAAAGTTTTAAAGATTTACTGGTTTACAGATACGGTACTGTATTAGGCATATATCTACCTAGCTAATATCACTAATGTCAGAAGAGATGTGTACATCTTGCACATGTACCCTACACCGTGACCTTGACGTCAACCTTGAGCTCAGAGAAGACGAGCGTGTTGGTGTCGGCAAACCGCAGCGTGATGCTCGAGTCACCAGCAGTTTTGCGAGCTCGAAACTGAAACTTTCCTCCCTTGGTGCCGGGGCGAATGAGGTCAACGAGGCCATTCGGATCCTCGCCCGCCCTGATGGGGTGCGCTTCGCTCACGTTGTCCACCTGAACCGTAAAGTCTCCCCACGTCTTCACCGTAAAGTCTCCCCACGTCTTCACCGTAACGGGCTTTGGGGTGCCTGGCGCAAGCGTCGGGCTGGGCTTCTTCTGCTTGGTCAAATCCCCAACCAGGCCCTGCTGTAAGTAACGGTTGAGGTCGGTGGCGACGGTCGTGACCCTAGCACCAGGCCCAGGTGGTTGGGGAGTGCTCCCAGAGGGTGATGTTTTGCTGAATGTCGGGTTGTTGATAGCCCTGGTGACAGTGACAAAGGAGTCATTGCCCAGCACCCACGAGACGCTGCTGCGGGTCCAGAGAGCAAAGTCGCCCAGCGTCTGGCCAGATGGCAAGCGAACCGGCTGAGGACTGCTAGGATCATCACGATGGGAGAAAAGAGTTTCCCGGTGGGAGAGGTTGTCTTTCATGGCATCAGGGGCTGGGAAGGTGCTGGTGCAGACACGAATCGTAATGTTGATGTACTCGCCGAGGGCGTTGGTTTTGGGCGAGTTGATGACATTGGCCGGAGCCATGATGTACTCAATCACGCTCTCGAGAGGTGTGATTCTGACACCGAGCGAAGCGAGAGCCCATCCCTCCTTGATGGTTGTTGCCAAAGCCGTTGTAAGACTTGAAGAATTGAGAGAGGCATTCGCGAAGCCCTTTGTGAGCTGGCCGCCATTCAAGGCACCTGTCTCAAAGATGGTCTTGGCTATCTCCAATCGTGCATCTACAGGTCCACATGTAAAGCCTCAAAGCGTCGAGAAAAGTACGGGAACTAGATGAGCCCGAGGTGCCTGTCAACTCGGCTACCCATACCCGCTTTTTCTGCCATTACTGGACGCACGTCAACCTGGGGGCCGTCCAGGGTACTGACAATGCCGTCGACATCTGCAAGGCCCTCCGCAACCAAAACACTGGCGCTATCACCTGGGCGGACGGCACCCAGGCTGGGGCGCAATTCTTGCAAAGCCCCAAGGATGACGCCAGACCTTATTATCCTAGGGCTGCAAATATCTTATAGTGCCAACTAGAGCGCTTCCCAGTGAACACGCCGGTCAGTTTGCCTCAGAAATGGGCTATCACGCAGATCGTCTGACGGGACCAACGCGAATGGGTTTGGGATCATTGCAGTTGCGTGGCCATAGATTGTTGATATCTTATACAGCCTTGTTATCTTTTTTGAATTTGAATCATCTTTCTATTCCGTTGAAGCCCTGTTTTCGTTGCTGAGTACGTAACCTATTTATCCTTCCAAAGGCCTGCTCATGTTAAACGACGTCTGTTTTAGATATGTTCCTGAAGGCCTCTTTAACTCCACGATGGCTGTCTGACAAATATGTATTTGCATCCAGGGAGGCCGATACACGCCTATAAATGCCTTTTATATTCAACAAGGTGTGTTTATTGTTACCGAAGATCCTTTCAGAGAGGCATGTTTATAGTTCGCATTCGTTTGATTTCTCAGCAAGGCCTTTTTTATTTGTTTTTACAACGGCTTCAAGTCCTGTTTATTCTCGCCAAGGGCTAGGTACTTGGGCACACAGCTGGAGGACCTTGTGGAGAGCCACAAGCGCAGGAAGGAAATCGACTGCAGCATAAGGTTGATAACCACAGTGGTCTTTATTTGGAAAGGAACAGGCGGACTCCTCATCGAAAGGAAACCAAAACCTGTCTGTGCTCATATAGGTACAAAAGAGCTGCTGCAAAGTCTGAAAGATTCCAAATTGGCGACTCCAAAGATAGAAGGACTGCAGAAATTTCAACAAGAAATTGAGAAAAAGCCAAGATGGAAGGTTTCTAAATATCCCGACCGACGATTGGGCATCTCTATAGACACTGTAGGAAAATGACCTGGGATGGAAGTAGTCTAATGTGGTTTGACAAAGTAGTCTTGGGCTGCAAAGAAATTGAGCTTGCTGCGAAAACGCACCCTGCAATAGATCAGACTGAGAAACATGAAATAAATCAACCTGCAAAGTAATTTACCTCTCGTCTAAACACCTCCGGTTCTCAGACTAATAAAAGACATATCTTATGCCTCGCATAAGCTTCATCTCCTCTCTTGCCCTCACTCACCCTCAGGTTCCTTCCCATCCCTCCCCCTCCCCATCCTAGCAAACTGCGTCCCCATGCTCCCCCTCCACTCCTTGCCCGCATCAACAAGCGTCCTAACCCACTCCTCTTTGTCATCATCTTCCTCATTACTCACGCTCAAACTCCCGCCCCCCAACAAAACAGGCTGCATATCAACGTAAATCGTCTCCCAGCCCCCGCTCTTGACCTCAAAAGTCTCGTGGAAGATACCCAGGTGCTTTCCCCCTTCGAGCCCCGAAGCCTTGAAGGCATTAAACCAATCCCACGCTTTTCGATGCGCCGGATCGTGCGCAAATTTATTTAGACCCTCAACATCCTTGAAGTAATATATCCCCAGGATGGTAGAGATGCTGGCTCTGTCCTGGCCCTTCCAGAGGCTCAAATCTATGCATCCGTATTTCTTTGCAGAGCGCAAAAGCTGGCGGTTTAGAGAGGTGAATACTTGTCCGAATTCTTTGGCGCCGGGGGATAGAGGACCGAGGGGATGTTGGAAGCGGGCGCCCAGGTGGAATACGACTAGGGGCTGGGAGGCTGGCTTGGAGCCGTATGGGGTGGTGGACTCGGAAGAGGTGCAGGAGGGTAGCGGGAGCTGGGCTGAGAGGCGGCCTGGGATGATTCCTTGGGCGGTGTGGTATGAACCAAGGTTGCGGGTTTGGTGGATTGTTAGCGCTAAAGCGCGGGTGAGGAGGAGGACCAAAGGGAGAACGGCGTAGCGGGTTGGGAGGATGAGTGTGAGGAGGGTTTGAATGAGGGCGCCGATTAGGAGGAGAGTGCTGAGGGTGAATGAGTCTTTGATCAGGGAGGGATATCCGCCGAATGGGCCGCTTCGATGTCTTTTGGCTGTTGGGGGGAACATCCCCTTCAAGTCGGGTGCTGCTGCCATCATGTTCGAGTTTGAACTCTAAAGAGTCAAAAAAGAAAACACACAGGAAACGGCAGCAACACGATTTATACTACATGGGACAAAGGGTGATGCAAAGAGTGCACCATGGGTACACGTTCGTGTGCATGTATGACGATCTGACCAACACGGACGGCAGGGAGTCGGTCGTCTCAACAAAAAGCTGGACAGACCAGCGTTGTTTCCATTTCTGGAAGTATATCGCGCCGAACCAATCATCAATGGTCAAACTTTGTGGCATTCAGAGGGCAAAAGAAAATGCCGAGGCTCTAAACTCGCTCACAAGCTCCACGCTTGCTCCATACGCACTTGGGATGCGACAGCGCACGACTCTTCTTTCGTGACATGCCCAATTCAGGATTTGATCGCATTCGCCAATCGGCAATATCGACTTCTGAGGCGACACTAGTGGAAAGTAAACTAGCCAATCAAATTTGTAGTGCAATAAAAAAAAAAAAAGTGGTATCATCGCTGGGTGTGTGTATGTTTGTTACTAAACCCATCAGTCCCATCCCATCCCCTCCATCAGCGGCCCATTATCTCCGCCGTAAAAAGTAAATTCCCCTTTTCCTTTCCCACCAAGAAAACCGAATGCCGGCCGGACCTTTCCTTTCCCAGAAACTCCGAAAATGCAAATTCAAATTTTTTTTCCCTTCACCTTAGAGTGCCCTCCCTGGTAAATCATCATCATCATACCGATCGGGGGTGTTGTGGTAAATATCCTTCTGGACCTCGTGCATGTCGATGTGCGCAATGGCCCCATCCCCGTCAAAAATACGCGCAATCTCCTCAAGTGTGGGTCCCTTTGTCTCCACATAAAAGAACCACACAAACACCAGCTCGCAGAGATCCCAGATTGTGTAAAACAGCATAAAGTTCCAGTGGTGTGGAAGTCGTGACCACGCAATCTTGTTTGTTTGGCTGTATAATGTCAGTAAAGGGTGTCACAAAGAGTGAGCGACTCAGGAGATTGGGTGTTGACTCACTTTCCAAGCGCAAGGATGGCCTGTATCGTGACGTTCATAATCATCATCCCCTTGGCGCGAAGATGAAACGGTAAAATCTCCAAGGCATATGCAACCAGCAAACCGGAGAATCCAATATCGTAAAAGATGCCAAACAGCCAGATGAAAACCAGCTGGGCATATCCGGCCCTGACATTCGTCTCGTCAGAGTACTCGTATACGGCACCGGTAACGGTCCATATCGCGAAACTGCACACCATTCCGATCATGGCTGTCAAGAATAATGGGCGTCGACCGAACCGATCGACGTTCAAGGCGGCATACATGGTGACGATGAGGTCCAGGATGGTCTTGCCCGTCGACATGGCCAACTTTTGGTTCTGATCCCTGATGCCTGCGCCTTGGTAGATGGTGTCCATGTAGTTGCTGAACAAAGCATTGCCGCTGTACTGACTGATGACGCCCAACGACACGATGATGGTCAACCGCCACCTGTTGCCCTTGGTCCGGAGGAAATCTCGATAACTCGTTGCCTGCTCGTTCTCCTTCTGGATCTTGATTGTCTCCTTGATCTCGCGAAACTCGAACTGGACCGTGGCATTGTTCACGTCTCCTCCGGCGTGCCATTTGGAGAGGATGTGTAACGCTTCCTCGTGGCGGTCCTTGTTGATGAGGTAACGTGGAGATTCTGGGATCCACCAGATACCCCCGAGCTGAACAAGGGAAGGGACGATCTGGAGCAAGGTTATGGACCTCCACGACCAGTCGTTCTTGATGTTGGCCGTTCCCCAAGCGATGCATGAGACCAGGAGAGCGCCCGCGTTCCACAGACAGTTATAAATGGCTGTGACGGGACCGCGATGTTGTGGGTGGCAAATCTCGGTCAGCAGGAGCGGCGATGCCATCTGCGATAGGGAGTTGCCAAAGCCGAGCAGGAATCGGCCGCCGAGATACACTGTAAATCGTCAGTTTAGGTTGACCAAAGCAAGAGAAGAAAGTAGATGCTCACTCCCAAAGCCGTTGGCAAAGGCGGTAAGGAGACCACCTATTATCATAAAGATACAGCCAGCGACGATGGCGGGTTTCCTCCCGTAGTGATCGGCCACATATGGTGTGATAAAGAAGGACAGGATGGATCCAATGTTGAACATGTTCACCAGGATTGCCAACATGCTAAGCAATGCCACGTCCTCTGCTTTACTGTCGCGTAGTTCTGGGAAGAAAAACCATCTCCATCGGTCGATTTGCTGTGACGTGTTGACCAACATTCCATCATATCCCGTCGTTGCTGATGCCACCATCAATATCACTGTCATTCCATAGAGCCTCCTCAGATGTGGCTCCCTCGTCCAGTACACCCTCTGGAAGCGTGGATGCTCCTGGACCACCTCAAACTCCGCCGAAGCGGAATCCGGCAAGACCTTTGCCATTCCGGCTCTCGGATTGAGGAAATCCTCTCAATAGGTTGTCGTCGGGATGGTTGATATGTCGGAAGGGGTCGAAACGGGAGGGCAGGAAGTCCAGAAATTCAGAAAGGGAAAAGAAGCAAGAGAAAGACTTTTACCAGGCTCCCGAGAGTATATAAAAGAACAACTAATATCTCGCCCAAAAGAAGGGGAGAGAGAAGATCTCGCCCATTAATTCCACTTTGCCCTTGTCTCTGCAGGATTCCCGGCAATCCTTCGTCTTGTCCGGGCCGGGTAGGGGTAGGGGCTCGACAGCGGGGGAGTGGACCAAACTGGGGAAGTTGCACTGCAGGGCGGAGGGCACAGGGAGTGAGATCCAGAGTTGACGTTGTTTGGGAACCCAGTCGTGTGTCGTCCCGCACCCAGCAAGGAACGGTGGGAGCTCTTGGCACAAAAGGCCCAAACGGCGTGCCGGACAGGGCGTCCCGAGCTAGCTGCATGGCCCCTCCCATTCGTTTGTGACGGGAAGCAATCTCGTGGAAGCTCTCGGTTCCAGCTTTTGAGGGCTCGAGAAGAACCAACGAGCTGGGTAACCGCTATCAACGAAATGACGCTCGTCAAAGTTCCCATGCCATTGGGATTATCAGCTGAAGTTGGTCTACAATATCGTCAGATTCGAGTCCCCAGTCCGCTTGGCTGACCTGAGCGGAAGTGGCGGCGGGAGCGAACGGCGCCTGGTTGAGCGGCCGAATAGCGTCCGTCTCCTTGGCATCTGATGTGTGGAAGCCTGCACACTGCGGTGATGTTGACACTGGCGATCATGACCAGCGGAAAGGCATAACCCGAGTCCCATGATCGCTTCTAGAGTTTACACTAGAAGGGTATAACGGGGTCCGTTATTCCATCAACTCGTCTCTGTTCGGGTTCGGATTGGCAAACTGTCAAGTCTGGTGATGTCCCGACGGTGGCAGAAGGCCCGGATGGTAAAAATGGGTAAAATGCGACTTCGCACAGCTGGCCAATCATGGGCCACCCATTATCCACCGCTGCAACACCTCACCCGGAGACCCTCTAGCGGGTTGATTGGGGATGACGATTTAAAAGGAAACGGATATTGCTTTTGACGGTGGAGCAATCGCCGAGCGACGATCCTTTAACGGCGATCAAAGACGTCTGGGGATCCTGGGGAAAATGGAAAAGAGGTTCGGTGTTTGACCTCAGGTTGGTCAAGTGTGGTGATGCCAGTGAATCCCGACGGGAACTTGAGGGTGAAATCCCCTGCGTCAGGCAGGAAGCAGGCAAGGGAAGAAGCGAGGCCTGTTTGATTGATTGGAATCCAATCGGGTTCGGATTGGACAATGTCTGTGCCGCACAACGTGATGGTGAGAGAAGGCAGAAGGGGGAACTCCTGCAGGGGCGAAACAGAACACAAATGGCGCAGCGACCACGACGCGTCTCTGCACATGCTATCTGCAATGCGTATTCGTAAAAGATGAACTTATTTTGATCGCTTTGTGCCGTGTTTAATGTCAGGAAAGTGATTATTGTGGCCGGGCGGGTTGGAGATCGGGAACCAGGGACGAAATCCGGGGAGGTGGATCATATGTGGGTGGGTTTGTCAAAATCCCCCAAATTCGGTTAGCATCTCGTGAGCACGGACAATACCATTTTGCCAGTGAGTTGAGGCATGACGACCGTAACGGTCTCGCTGCAGAGACGAGAGAAAGGGCAAGGGAAGAGGAATGAAAGTCCTTCCAGAAGCGGACGGACTGAGAAACCCAGCTCAGCAAAAGCAAATCTTCAAGACGGCCCCGTGGGCCCATCTCCCAGTGCCTGAGAAGAAGAAAGTTGCTCCACGTGGAAATTCGGTTCGGTGGAGTCGGCCAAGAGGTTTATCGCCCAATCAGAGTTCACAAGAATCGATGCATGAAATGCAAAAGCGGGGTCGGTCCAAGCGTGAGAAATTCATCAAGGAAGTGACCGTCGTCCCATCGTCCCATCTTTCTCTCCAGAAATGGTTCAACCAATGCCACCCTTTCGCTTTTTCCTTCGTAATTCGGTGACATTGGGGCATCGTGGCTGTCGCCGTCCGGGCAACCGTCGGTTTCATGGCTTGACAGATTCAGCTGAACTTTTGGAATATTTTCGGGTCCGGGTTCCGAGTTTCCCTTTCCTGACAGAGATCATGAATTTCTATTTATCAAAGTGGTGCACTTGCAGGATTTTCTCAACCCGGTTTTGACAGTTTCAACTTCCCGTCACCGCAGTCAGTGCACCGCATTCCGAGTTCCGAGCCGGGTGAGTGCAGGCGGGAGCGCACGGTTTTGGTTTGTTCGGTGACAGAGACACGGCTCAACCGCAGGCTTGGATGAGCGACAGTTGGCAGTTGCACAAGATTTTGTGTGATCCAATGAGAGGAACACTTTCATATCATCAATGCACTACCCGACAAATAGTCGGTCGTTGATGCATCAACATGGTTGTTGAAGAGAGATTATGTAAAATGAGGCAGCGACTCGGAGCGGAAAGAAAAAGAAAAAGGAAAGAAAAAGGAAAGAAAAAAAAGGAAAAAAGAAAAAGTAGAGGAAACCGAATCCCAACATTCTAGAACCGTGGATGTGGGCATGGCAAAGTTGGCAGGTCATCAGCACGTGAAAATTATTCTGAACTGGTTCTGAGCTTTGAGGGACTCTTCGTTGTTGTTGTCTTCATTGACAAGTGCAATTCTCGGTCGTAAATGAATCGCCGGACTGGACTTTTTGCCGAGAATCATCATCTCTCCTCGTTCTCGCAACGACACACAACCGTTGCACGTCCACCCACCAAGATGTCTAGATCTTCTTTGTACGACTTTGCCATACCAATCTTCTACAACGGACTAAATGCCCTTTCTCATATTCTCGACGTTGCCGAGGCTTTTGCCGAAGCCAACGATATCGACCCGGATGCCGTTTACGCGCAAGCCCGTTTAGTCGAGGACCAATTGCCCCTTGTCTTCCAGATCCAGAATGCAACCAAGACCATCAGCGTCAACGTTGACCGTCTGATGGGGTCTGAGTCGGAGCCGTTCAAGGATACGGAAAAGACTTTTCGAGAATTGCAATCTCGTATCAAGGCCGCTGCTGCTTTGCTTGGAAAGGTTGATCCAGAGGCTGTCAAGCAGAGAGAAAATGTTGTTGTTGATGTGTAAGTGCTCAAAACCCTGTCATGAGTGAAGACGATGAGGGCTAATGGGCTGAGAGGTCACAGTCTAGCAGGTGGAAGGCCCATCAACCTGTCTGTCAGTCAGGCGGTTCAATTGCACGGAATTCCCAACTTCTTATTTCACGTCACAACGGCATATTCGATCTTGAGAGCACACGGCGTACCTCTGGGGAAGGTAGATTTTATTTTGAGTTTTGTTGGCTTGTAGATACTATTATTATTGCTACCAGCATAGCGAAACGGTGTGTCGTTAGCCACGCACTCTTCCAAAAGACTCTCCTGCCGGGCGGGTGACAGGCACCGAGCCGTCCAGCTTTTCCCACTCCAAATCTTTCTCCCACAGAGCAAACGCCAGCCTCTGCTGATTAAACATTGAATCCATCCGCCACGCCTCATCCTTGTGGTAGTCCTTCGATTTCCCTGTTTTTCTCCTCACAAAAGTCACCAGGCTCTCCAAAACCCAGCTGACAACAGCGATGAAGAACCCTATCGTCCCAATCAAGGCCAGCCCGAGAACGCTAAAAGTCTGATACCCACCGGTGTTTCTCATGATCTGACTTTCGCAAAGCTTGTCTGCAAGGCTGTCCAGTTCCGGGTGGACGATCTGCCCGTACGGAGACAAACCCTCCATGTCCTTGGAGGCAAACGCCACAACCTGCAGCTGATGGACCGCCAGCGCCTCGGCAAACCACGCCCTCAGCTCGATTTGCCATTGGTTGGGGGGCAGACCCAGGGAGAGAGTGTAGGAAGCCAGTTTGGAGGCCAGCAGCGAATCTCCGCCCTGGGCCCCCTGGCCGATAAGCGTGAAGAACAAAGGGTTGATCAGCCGCCAGGCGATTTCCTGCTGTCCTTTGCTGAGGCCGATCCCGTTCCTCTGGCTCTCTATGGCCACCATGGACGACAGCGAGGTGCTCACGTTGTTGGCGTTGTTGAGAAGCTGGAATTGGTCGGCGCACGCCATGAAACTTGTGAGATTGTCGGCCGTGTAGATGGTGTGCGAGTCGAGGGCGGGGACGGTTGCTTCACGATGGGCCGAGAAGAACGGGTCGTCGACGGGTTCGGGATAAAACATTGAATTTTGGTTCAGGATAAACAAGGTGAGGTCTGCGTCCTTGCGCTGAAGATCCGGAATGGGCCGCCACTGCTCGGTTGTGTTTAAGCTGTAGGCAATGCTCCTGAAGGTTCTGGAGGAGGCGATGATGAGTTAGTTTAAACTGCCGGCTATATAAAAGTTTTGCAAAAGGCGGGATCGACTCACTGAAGTCCGTATGGGATGCGAGCGCTTGGGGTGAAGTCCGAGACAGCGAATGTTGGATTGTTTGTGGCTAGACCCCCCTTCTCAAACGGTCCGAGGCGGTATAGGTGAGTCGAATATGGAGACCCCGGGTCGTCAAGAATCGATGCCAGATCGTGTACACTCAGCACTGAGCAGGTAGAAACTCGGCGGATACTCACCCGCCCAGCTTTGGGGGTATTGATGCCAAAGTGTGTGTGTGAATCAAGCCACGGCGTTGCCATTTCGTATGCGCTGTTTCGCCCCAACGCGCACCGGCGTTCGTGGAATGGACACGGTGCTGAATCGTCTACCGTGTATGGAAGCTGTTGGACCGGTAAAACACTGCACGAGCTTGCGTCGACGGTCCCGGTCGTGTAGCAGGACCGCGCATAGTCCTTCCCAGATGTGATCATCCCAGTCAACCACTTTGCATAAGTCCTCGCACCAGCAGCGGTAAGCTTCATCTCGGAATCATAGTTTTCCGAAGAGTTCCAGTTGATGTAGCCGCAGTTTCTAGGAGAAACTCGAACACGAGCTGCAAGATGTGGTGGCGTGGTAACTCTGGTGGAAAACAAACTGGCAACGGCGAAGGCTGCGAAGCAGAGAACCGGAGGGAGAAGAAATGCCACGGTCCGAATAAAGTTGAGTCGGGCACGGCTTCTCCACGCCCACCCGATTCTTGAAAGGTGCCAGGCAGTTCCAAGTTGGGAAGTGCTGTTCCGGTAGACTAGTTGGTGCTGATAGTGAAGACCGTCCTTGTCCAAATCCTTTGATCGGCACTGGTGGATGGCAAACGCGACGATAGCCCAGAACCTGGCGCCAACAAGCGTGATGAATATTGTCAAGCCAGATATGATCAGGGCGCCCGTGGCAATTTTGACCGTAATCATCGAGGAAGACCAGCCCGACTGTGAATAGTCCTTCCAGAATCCTATTTTGACGTCCATGGCGGCAGCTTGGATGGGTTGAAGTTCGGAGGCACCATTGGGAAGTGGCAACCCCCCATCAACCCATAAAATGTCTAACAAGATAATGAGTGCTTGTTGTAGTTGTGAAGGATCGCTCTTCATCCAAGTGCTCCGGGGGCTGAGCTTGGCACAACCTCAGCTGCCACGCTCGTGATCAATATTTCCTGCGACAGTGGCGTGTCCTGAGATACTCGGACTGCGACTGGACGCCACTATCAGTAAATTCAGAGGAAGGACAAGGCTCTGCCTCGGGTCGAGATCAATCGCGTGCTTGGGTGTTGGGTGGAAGGTTGATGTGCCAAGTCAATAAATCCCACCGGTGGCTGATTCCAGACCAGACCTTTGGACCAGTGAGCCTTAGATAGAAAGACTTCCATAAGTTTCCATTTAACAGCCAGTTCAATCCCATTGCAGCCAACTAGGTAACCATTTTGGAATCAGTGACCCCAAAGTCTTGTCTCTGCAGCGACCAGAGAAACTGCCGTCAACATGCTGACATCTCTCCTTCTCTGCTTCACTTTTATCGCAGCTCAAGCTTCAGCTCAGCAGCCTGAGGTCACCGACCCCAATCTCCTTGGCTGCGTAACTGCAAATGCCATCGTGTCAATCTGTTACCGCGCAACTCCATCACTCTCAACAGCAACCGCATTTCACCAATCTGCTTCTTGCGTCTGTTACTATTCCGCCGCGTATGCGCCAGCAATATTTGACGATGCCCATTCGCGCTGCTTCAGTTACATGAGCACTGCATCGCCGCAGTATGTCGCCTCCATCACTTCGGTCGGCGGTCCCGTTCCCAGCAAGCCCTGCGGCCGGGCCGGGAACATACTCAGCGCTCCATCCACAATCACCGACACGAGCCTCTTCTTTTCGCAAACAACCGATGTGAACTTTCAGGCCTGTCAGACCGTCGGAAACGTGGTAGCCATGTGTGCCAGTTTGACGCCTGGGTTCAGCACCATCACTGATCCCAAGTCTCAGGCGAGCTGTCTTTGTTACAGCGGTATCGTATGGAAGCCAACGGCGTTCGATAACGCGTGGAGCAGCTGTGTGAGGTACTACTCTACCGGCCTCCCACAGCAGTACAGTTCTCTATCAAACGGACCGGGCGGTCTAACTTCTACACCTTGTGCTGTGGCCGGTGATGTCAGAGCCGGAGTTGCAGCTACTCGGACAAGTACCACAACCACTGCAGCCCCGACGTCAAGCTTGGCATCAACGGCCACAGGGGACAGGGGAGATCTGAGAAGAGCGAGCGCGTGGATGCTGACGGGTTGCATGGTGGTCAGTGTATTAGTTTTATGGATGAGCTAGTCTAGATCAATTCAAGGGGTGAATGGGTCACGCGGAAACTCTTAAAGGTTTCTTTCAAGTGACAATCTCAGAGAGGGTAGCACGGCACCACCTGCAAGCCCAGCTCGGCCGCAACCACTTTGCCCCTGACGTCAACTCGGGACTTCACTGCATACCAAATGCCATTCTTGCCGATAGGGCTGAAAGCCAGCGCTTTGAATAGCTGAGGGTGCCTGGCAGATTTGGGGGCACCCCTGTGCCTCCGACTTCAATCTTGGAGACCTTCTGTGCCGCGAGAGAAAGGGACGGTGGCGGTTTCAGAGCAACGAACTCGGCCAATCATCACCTGGCTTTCAGTCAATGCAATCAAGCCGGCCCCCTGAAATGCTTACTCACGCAAACCTGAAAAGAACCTATCCTCAACCGTCGATACGTCTCACCAAAATCTCGCGTAGTCTAGATGTAATCTTGCAGCGGTGGTGTCTTGGTCAGCACATGGGTTGAATTTAGCTGCTGACGTGAGAGCGGGCGCCGCACCGGTTTCAGCTGCAGAAAGGGGAGTGATTGTTGATCAGAGTCGAATAAATAATTATTTCACAGATCCCAATGTGACTCTGTTTCTTTTTGAAGATTTGTCCGCGGCCAAGTCAATATCAACAATCATCAACTCTCCAACTCAGAAATGGATCACCAACAGCCCCAGATCCAGCAACCCTCTGGATACTACCAGCAGCTTCAGGAAGAAAAGGGCGCCCCTCAACCACCTCAATATCCTCAGCAGACGTTTCCGTCCTACCATGCCGAGCCCAATGGACCGCCGCCCGCAACAACTTCATCGGAAGCTCAGTCTGTCCCCATCAAACGAAGCGTCGCATTGGCCATTCTAGGAGCACTCCTGCTTCTCTTAGTTCTGGTCATCGGCCTCGGTGCAGGCTTGGGCGTCAGTCAACGCAACCTCAGCCAAGCAAACGCAAGACTCGAAGTGATGCAAGCGCAAATCGCAGGCATCCCTGCTGTGTGAGTTCCCCCTTTCCAACATCAATCTCCCACGCGATTAACACCAAACCCCATTGACAGATCACCCAACACGCAAACGCTTTCCACTTCAACACCTATCCCCGCCCCTTCCACTCTCGCAACATCAACCTTGACCGCCTCCCGAACCTCGACCTCAACTCCCTCGCCAACCGCAGCCCTGGTCCAATGCCCAGGCGTAAACAACACCATCTACACGACCTACACCTCCACCGGCCAACAGAAACGCTTCACCCGTCTCTGCGGACTGGACTACTCGGGCGAGGACGAAGCGACAGACATTGCAAACGTCAAGGTCAACAGTCTGGACCAGTGCATCGAGGCGTGCGCCAGCCGGGCCGGATGCACGGGGGCCGGGTGGGGTGTTTCTTCTTCCGACAAGGCGGACCCGCTGCAGAGCTGTTGGATGAAGAAGGGGCTGAAGAAGAGCCACGACGCCAAGCGGGGGGATTGGGGTTTTGCGGTTCTGTTGGAGGCTGATAACGGGGCCGAGTAGGGGATGATGGAGAGGATGGGAAGTTTGTGAGTTGATAGACTGTGAATAGGTTTTCTACCTACGGTCTTTGTATCACCAACGGTAGACGTTGCAACGATGTTAGCCGCACTTGAAGTATGGCGGGCGTGCAACTGCCGGGCTTTGAACCTCAGGAAGTGAGAGATTTTGGATAGTCTTTGAAATATGCAGGTGTATGTGTACATATGAACAAGGAAACATAGTAGTACTCAATCCAGTGATTGAAACTTGTAATACGACACAGAGGAAAATAAATCGATAAACAAAACGCACCACGCGCAAATGACGCAAGGAAAAGACAAACTTGAAATCCTCACAACAACCGCTGGCCGATCTGCAAGGCCCTCCCACCCTCGGCAGCCTTTCTCAAAAACTCCCCGACCAGGGGGTTCATGCCCTCGTCCACGGCCCTCTCAGCCCACTCCTCCATCCCGAGAACCCGCCATTCCTCGTCATCCTTTTTTAGCACTTTTCCAATCTCCCCAGCAGGAACCACCTTGCCCCCGGAGTGGTGGACAAAATCGACACCGCCCTCTGCTTTCTTGTCAAAAACTTTGTCGATAACCCCCCTGACGACCTCGTCGACCCCAACCAGATCCACAAACCCCTTCCACCCTTTTGAGTCGGGAACCGCCTTGACAATCTCGGCATACTTGACCACGCTGGCCACTACGTCCCCTTCCCCTTCCTGCCCGCCAATGACGCTCGACGGCCGGTGCACCACGACGGGCAGGCCCAACTCCTTGCCGGCCTTTTCCAAAAACACCTCGCTAACCCACTTGCTCGCTGCATACCCGTCTTTGAACCCCTCTCCGGGGATATACTCGGCCAGCGATTTTGGGGCCAACGACTCGCCTCCTATTAACTTGCCCACAGTGCCGGTAGAGATGAAATGAATAGGTATTTTCCTGAGCAAAGCCAACTCGACGAGGGATTTCGTCGACGTCACATTCGCCGCGCGGAGGGAGGGATAGCTTTTGAGGAAGGAAACGTCGGCGCCGTTGTGGATTACCGCGTCGGCGGTTGAGGATAGAGCCCCAAAAGCTGCGGTCGAGAGTCCCAAGTTGGGATGGGAGAGGTCGCCAAAGTAGATTTCCAGCTTGGCCGAGGCTGCGAAGCGGGAGAGCTTGGATGGGCTGCGGACCGCGACGGCGTGGACTTTTGTGACTGACGGGTTCGATAAGAGGGCCGAGAGGATGTGTTGCCCCAGGAAGCCCGTGGCGCCTGTTAGGATGATTGTTTTTGGTGGGGTTGCGGGAGGCTTTTCTTGAGAGTTGTGATTAGAGAGGGCGTGGAAGGCTGGGGGAATGCATGTTTCCGAGGTCCAGTTTATTGAACTCTGCGAGGGCTCGTTACCATCGGCGGAGGTGATCGCCGAGGCCATGGCGGAGAGGGTGCTTTGTTCAAAGAGGCGGATCAGGGGGAGCGTCACTCCGAAATCGCGAGTGATGAGATTGCCGAGTTCGATCAGGAGCATCGAGTTGCCGCCGACGTGGAAGAAGTCAGAGTTGGGGTTTATCGACCCGAGACGCGGGACGACGGATTCCCAGATTTGGGAGAGAAGTTGTTCCGTGTCGGTTAAGGAAGCATTGCCAGCAACGTTCGGCTGGGAGGCGGTTGGGATGGGCAGGGCTTGTAGGGATATACGGTCAATCTTGCCAGAGGAAGTCAGGGGGATGCGGTCGATGGCCAGGATCGCGGTTGGGCGCATGTACTGCGGAAGGGGAAGGGACGCAGCGAGTGATTGAAGGAATTCCTGGGTGCCGTGGGACGAAGCAGTGGATGACAAGACGGCGTGAGCAATTAGAATGGTTGGGTTGCCACGAGGGGTGACCACGACATCGTTGATTTGACCCTTGGCAGCGGCCATGATGGACTGCTCGATGTCTTTAAGCTCAATACGGAGGCCGCGGAGTTTGACCTGCGTGTCACCATCGATGCGGCCGAGGATCTCAAGAGTACCGTCGTGACGGAGCACTCCCCTGTCGCCGGTACGGTAGGCCTTGTCGGAAAACGAAGTTTTGACAAACTTGCGTGTCGTCTCCTGGAAGTTGTTCAAATACCCGACGGCAACGCCGGCGCCGGAAATGCAGATCTCGCCGGGGAAGCCGACTGGCACGGGTTTCAAGTCCTCATCGACAATGCAAACCGCGTAGTTGGGAAGAGCCCCTCCTGCTGTGATTGGCAGCATGTCAAGATTGACTTCCTTCTCGTTGGAAGAGAACGAACACTCGGTCGGACCATAGGCGTTAAAGATGCGGAACGAGTGCTCGAAGCGTCCCTTGAGCTGACGCAGCACTTGCACAAGCTCGGGAGAGAACTGCTCCCCGCCGGCGGTGGCAAACCTCCACGACTTTGAGCTCAAAAGATTGTCCGACCCGTGGCGGAACCAAGCGAGATACTCGGACGGGGTGGCGCTCGTGTAGGTAATTTCATGGTTGACAATAATCTGCGAAACGGCGGCAAAGTCCTTGCGGAGACTCTCAGGGACGATGACGAGAGTCCCCCCGTTGGAGAGGGCAATCAAGATTTGGTTCAGCGACATGTCGAAGCCGACCGAGCTCTGCTGGAGAACCGTCTCGACTCCAAAACCGTGAGTGACGGTCAGAGACTCAACGTGGTTCCGCCAGTTGCCGTGGGAGAGGACAACCCCCTTGGGCACACCCGAGGTGCCGCTGGTAAAGAGAATGGCAGCTGGATCGCTGGCTGAAATCTTGACCTCGCGGGAACTTGTTCGATTGGGCAGGTTAGACACGTCCAGGACTGTAACAGAAGATGAGAGGCCGAGATCGCCGGTCTTGGATGCAGTTCTGGCGCTGACCAAGACTGCGGAGGGCTTGCACTCGGCGAGCATGACCTGCAACCTAGCCGAGGGAATGTTGATGTCCAGTGGTGCGTAGATGGCGCCGACGCGCAGAATTGCGAGGAGAGAGAAGACGAGCTGTGTGGACGCCTCTTGGAAGACGGCGACGACGGAACCCTTGGTGACTCCTGCAGCAAGCAGTGCCGACGAGATCCGGCTCACCTCACCACTGAGCTGCTTGTATGTCCACGAATGCCCATCAATGGGGTCCTTGATAGCAGTTGTCGTGGGGCTTTTGGTGATGATGTCCTCAATGCGGCCTGGCAGAGTCTCTGGCCAAGCCGAAGCCAGCGCAGGGCCTCGGCCAAGCTTGACCGCCTCGTTAATATCGCCCTGAGAGAACAGCGAGATCTTCTCCAGCTTCTGCCCAGATGCCTCGCAGACGTCACTCAGCAGCTTGAAATACATATCTAGCACCCTGCTCGTCTCCTCCTCACCGTAGAGGCTCTTCTGCAGCATGAAGATGACCTTTGTGTCGCGTCCGGGGTTCTCAATGATATCCAGCGAGATATCGTATCCAGCCCGCGGAAGGGAGATCTCCTCGGTTGTGCCCGTGGCACCATCGAACCGTCTTGTATCGCTGACGCCCTGGCGGTAGTTAATGAAGGCCTGGAAAAGGGGGCTGAAAGCCGTTGAGCGCTCGCAGCTGATGTTCTCGAGGAGCACATCGAACGGTAGACGGGAGTGCGACATGGCGAGGTAGGCCTTGCGGCGGGTCTCCTTGAGGACGGTCTCGAAGGTCTTGGTGTTGTCGAGGTTGAAGCGAAGGGGTAAAAGGTTCAGGTACATGCCGATGCTCTGGGCCACGCCGTCCTCCCAGCGGTTGGCGTCAGCCATGCCGATGCAGATGTCGGTGGTGCCGAGGAGCTTGAAGAGGAGAAGCTCGAAGACGCCGAGGTAGAAATGGAACATGTTGGCCTTGAGGCGGGAACACGTCTTTTCGATCTTCTTGGCCAGGGCGGGCGGAACGGTTCGGCTGACGGAGGTGTGGGAATACCCAGCGAGAGTTGTGCGGGACTTGGTGGCGGAAAAGGGAAGAAGGGGGAGAGGAGCCGGCGGGTTGGCGAGTTCGGTCTTCCAGTGGTTAATCTCGCCCCGCAGAGCGCCGGATGAAAGTTCCTGATGGAGCTTCTCCGAGTAGTCAGAGTATTGAAAGGCGTTCTCGGGAAGGGATTGACCGTTGTAGGCCCTCTGAAGGTCATTGAGGAAGACCTCCAAGCTGATGCCGTCAAGGATGATGTGATGGGACCCGATGAGAAGGTAGCTCTTTGTGGGCGCCAACGAGAGGTGAATGAGACGCATGCACTCGCCGCGCTCAATGTCGTATACATAGTTTTTGAGATTTTCAAACTCGGTGTCAACCTCGGACTCGCTCCCGATCAACTTTTTCTCCAAAGTCAAGCGGGATGTCTCTGCAATGCCCTGCACCGGCTTCTGATCCTCACCGACGAAAAAGGAGGCTCGGAAGGCCTCGTGGCGAGCAGCAATCTTTCGCACCGCAATCTCGAGACTGTCGATGCGGATCTTGCCCTCGATGGCAACGCGAATGGTGCTGTTGGCGGTTGTCTGATCGTCCATTAACTGCTTAAGAAACCAGAATCTCGACTGTCCGGGCGAGATGGGGACGACTTTTTCAAAGGTCGGTGGGGGTGGGGGCGAGGGTGGTGCTGTCTTGTCAGGTTCGTCACTCTCGTCACTCTGGCTGGTAGCGGCACTCACAAACCGATCATTCTCGTTGCCGTCGCCGGTTTGGCTGGCCACGGCGCTGCCGCCGTTGGGAGTAAGGATGAGGCTCGGAACCGACGAATCGCGTTCAGAGTCAGGGGTCGACTGCGCGACGACACCGGAATCGGAAGCCGGGGCTTCACCGTTCTGATTGGGAGTCAACCTGGCAGGCATGTTCTCGATGGCGTATTCGAGAAGCTGTGTGACGGAACCGCCCGAGAGAACCTTGAACACCGGAATCTCGGTCTCGATCTCCTTGAGGAACCAGGAGCGAATCTCGACCGCCACCAGCGAGTCAACGCCGAGGTCGTCCAGGCCCGAAGCCAAGACCTGGGGCCTCTCCGTCTCGGAGGGAAGATGAAGAGCGAGCTGCAACTTTTGAAAGAAAGCGTCCGACACAACCTCGAGCACCTCGGCCGGCGTCGTCGCCTCGAGCAGTCTGGCCTTGGTCGAAACCGTAGCCGTCTTCTTCTTGGCCTTCCTATCGCCCGCCTCCTCAATCTGAATGCAGTGCTGAAAGCGCGGGAACTTGGCCCAAGGCGGCTGCACCTCTGCCGAGCGGATCGTCTCGAGCGCCGTGATGACCTCCGGGTTCCTGCCCGACAGCGGATGCGACGCAACCACGGCCTCGCCAAAGCAGAGGTGAAACTCCCGCTCCGACATCATCATGAAACCCGTCTTGCGGAGCGCAGCAAAGATGGCATCGCTGAACCCGCGGTTGATATACCCAACGCCCATAACCGCGCCAATGTGCAGAATAGACGCAGCCAAACCGCGCTGCCGACGCTGGGTGGCCAGCGCAGACATGAACATGTTGGCCGTCGTGTACGCAGCCTGGCCGCGATTGCCGGCAATGGCAGTAACCGACGAAAACAGGACAAAAAACTCCAACGAGTCGTCGTGGAAGATTTCGTCCAGGTGGACGGCGCCGAGCACCTTGGGCCTCAACACTTTATCCATCTTGTCAAAGCCCATCTCGAAGAAGGAAATATCGTCCAGCACCATGGCGCCGTGGGCGACTCCGGCAATGGGAGGGAAGTTCTGACGAACATCAGCGACGAGGGCCAAAAGCGCCGCTTTGTCGGTGATGTCGTTTGCAAACGCCTCCAACCTCACGCCCCTTTTGGCCAAAAGTTGCACCCACGCGCCGTCGATTTTGGGAGTCCTGCTGGTGAGGACGATATTCCTCGCCCCGTGGGAAGCCATCCAGTCGCAGATGGACTGCGCCAGGTCGCTCGTGAGTCCAAACAAGACATAGGTCCTGTCGCCCCTGAACTTGACTTGTGCCTCGACTGTCGCCACCTGCACCGGAAGCTTGGCTATTCCTGTTTTTGGGTCTGTTTCTGTTGCAGTCCAGTCGATAATAGCCTGTCTGTCTTGGTCGACTTGGACTTGACCCGTAACCAGTTCTTGTATCCCAACAACCTGCAAAATCTCCTCTTCCTCTTTATTGCTCGAAGCAGCCACGGTATCCCTAACAGCCCTCTGCACGGCCTTCTCAAACACCACCTTCCCACCCAAATCATCGGCCGAAAAGCCAAACAAACGCTGCACCTCGTCCACCTGCCCAAGAGCAGTCTTCAGACACGTTTTATCGAGGCAGGCGGCGATCAGCTCACCTGTTATTCTCGCGCGAGTAGAACAATCGACAAAGACTGACACTCCCAAAGGAAGAACGGCGTGCACCGCGCGCGTGGGCGAGAAGGCGTCGATGTGGATCCAGTTCTTGTTATTCCCCGCTTGGGATGTGGCAAAACAAACCGTGGTGTTTGAGTCCGAGGCAGCTTCGAGGATGCTGGATGCCATCTCTGGGGTTGGCTCGTAGACTAAGAGGGTCGAGTTGGGTGGGCAGATGGAGAGGATGTTGGATGCTTGGAGGTGGGTCGAGAGGTGGGTGAGGAATTTGACTGAAGATGATTCCTTGGCGGGGAGGGCGAGGTCGATGGCTTTGGAGGTTGGGGCAAGGACTTGTGAGGTGTTGGTTGGGGATGTGGTGATGAAGGAGGAGGAAGATGAGGTGCCGAGGATGATATAGGCGGGCTCGGGGCGGGTGGAGAAGGCGGGGAGGAGGAGGGAGTGGGTTGTGTTGATGAGGATGGAGGAGTCGTCAGCAGCCAGGGACTTGTGGCTACGGGTGAGGGTGTGGCGTGAGGAGGAGGCATCGAAGGCGAGGGTGACAGGATTGGAGCCGGCGTTGACGGTCTCAACAACGGTGCGCTTGGAAGCGTTGTAGCGGTTGTTGAGGCTGGTGTTCTGATAAACACGAGAGAGCAGGAGGTCGCCGTTCTCATACGCAAGTTCGTGCTCGTTGGTCCAGAGGATGCCGTCACCCAGCTGGCCTTCCTTCTCAAAATTGTCGCCGTGGCGGAGACGCAGGAGGGCTTCCAAGAGGGAACGAGGGTTGGGCTTGTTGCCTTCCTCGACGTCGAGGAACTGCAGAGTCAGATCAGGGTTTTCGAGCACCAAGCTTCGACCCAGGCCCACAGACATGTTCATGTATGGGTTTTCGGACCTGCAGCCCTGGGTAACCCAGAGAACGGTTCGCTGCGTCTCAAACAGGCGTTGCAAACCCTCGAGCGTCTTTTCGGTCAGACGCTCAAAGACGGGCTCGTCCAGCTCGGCAAGGACGAGAATGACGCTCTTGGTTGAAATCTTGGAGGTGTTGATGTCGCCCAAGGTCTTGAACACGGTGTGCTTTGTTCCCGCCGGCAACAGACGGGCAATCTTTTGTACCAGCTGAGTCGTGTTCAGGGTCCGGCCCCCGATGAGAACAACATCCAACTCGTCATTGACGATTGCTTGAAGCGCAGGCGCCGACAGAGGCTCGCGGAGCAGAGCAACGCGGTCATCCACGGCTTGCGACACGATAACCGCCAGAGGATACGGAATCGCATCATTCTCGGGCGTCGAAGAGTCGATGCCAGAGAACCCGGCCTCGAGCATCGCCGTGTGCCATTCGAGCGTCGACACGCAAGGCGAGAGCTTCCGCCCGTCGCTCTGACCCAACCACCACCCCGGCAAGGCGCACATCAGAAAGCCGACCCGCGTCACGTCGTTGTTGGAGACCTCAAGAATGATAAGCTGACCGCCCGGCTTGAGAAGACGACGGGCGTTCGTCAGCGTGCGGTGTAGATCCTTGGTGGCGTGCAGCACCAACGAGGCCACGACCAAATCGTACGTCCCCTCCTCGTAGCCCTGCTGAATGATGTCCTTTTCGATATCCAGCGTCTTGAAAATCATCTTGTCGCTGTAGGCGGAAAAGACCTCCTGGGCGGTCTCGAAGAACCCGGTCGAGATGTCGGTGTAAGTGTACGAGGCAAAGGAGCGGCCAATGTCGCCCATGATGAGCTTTGTCGCGCCGCCGGTTCCTGCTCCGATCTCGAGGATCTTCATGCGAGGGTAGCGGTGAACCACCTGCTTGACAGTCTTGCCGAGGAAGAAGGAGAACTCTTTCAGGCCGAGACCGACCTCGTAGAAGCGGTTGAGCAGGTTGTTCTTGGTCATGTGCTCGAGGATGGTCGTCTCCCCGCGGAGGACGGCAGGGAGGTTATCTCCAACCGCGCAGGCGAGTTGCATGTCGACTCGGTGGCCATGAGCACTACACAGTACATATCATCAGCAAAGGGCAAAGTAAATAAAAGGGAATAACTCACGCCTTCAACCCCGCAATCGTCTCGTCGGAATCATGCACCCACTCCGGCTTCGCACACTGCCTCTCCCCCTTCGACACAGTAGTGAGCACGTCGTCAAAAAACCCAAACATGCACTCGAAATGCCACTCGAGCCCCAGTTCCTTTCTTGACTCGGGCGGGAACATGTCGGAAACCTGCTTCATGTAGTGAATCGACACGCGCTCCATCGCGTAGGCAAACTCGTAGTCGCCCTCGGACGCCCTCTGCCCGCCCATGGCCAGCTCGCAGCTGGGCGACGACACATTCCACGCGTGCTCGCTGAAGATGGCGCGGTCCATATCCGCCGTCGGCTCGGCGAACGCGACGACCTTGATTCCTTCCATCTGGACCAACCCCAAACCGTCCGAAGAGTAAATCTCTACGTCGCCGTTCAGCTGGCGGGTTGCAAGCGGGTTGCCAGTTAGTTGGGAGCAGGTGGGGACGTCGACAGAAGGGAGGAGGGATGAGCGGCAAAGCGGGACGTTGACGCGGAATGTTTTTATCCCCGTCGGGACGTGAAGCTGTTCGAGGCTGCCGTCGCCCGGCCAGCAGTAGGCTAGAAAAATGCCCTGGAGGGCCGAGTCGAGCAGGGCGGGGTGGAGGAGTATCTTGACCGGTTCTTCGTCCTCGTCCTGGGGAGGGACGGTGATGAGGCTGGAGGAAAAGTTCATGCGGCGCTGGATGGAGGACATGGTGCGGAACCAGCCGCCGTAGCCGTAGCCGATCGGTTCGAGGGAGGCGTAGAAGCGGTCCTGGGGGATGGGGACGAGGTTTGGGAGGTCGGGCTTGCGGGACGGAAGCCAGGTTGCCGAGGGTTCGCCGAGGGTGACTGTGATGCTGCCGGTCGCGTGGGTTGAGAGCTGGTCGGTTTCGGCGCTGCTGCAGGCGTGGAAGGTGAAAGAGGCCGAGTAGGTGTCTTTGGAGGTCTTGGTGATGTCGGCGACGGTGAAGACGGTTTCGATGCCGACGTCGCCATCGGAAAAGACGAGAGGCTTGCCGAGGGCAAAGTCTTGGACTTGGATGACTGCAATGTTTTCTTGCTGCTCGGCGGGGGCCAGGAAGCGTGCGGCTTCGACGGCCGTGGCCATGTAAGCTGTTGCCGGGTAGATGACCTGGCCTTGGAGCTGGTGGCCGCGGATCCAAGGAAGCTCGCTGAGCTTGAGCAGGTTGCGCCAGCGACGCTCGTTCTCCATGAGATCGGTTGTGAGCGTGCCGAGCAGAGGGTTTGGCGGGTTCTTTTGTCCAAGAAATGCCCTCAGGGATCGAGAGCTGTGCCAGTAGAGAGCATCGTGGTTCCAGTGGTATGTGGGCAGATCGCCCACGACGCTTCTTGAACTTGAACTCTCCTGCCCGGAGACGAGCGAGTCAAAAGCGGCAAAGTCGAGCTTGTGCTGAGCAAACTGCGACCAGATGTAACCCAGCGCGTCAGCGACAGCCTCAATGTCGTTCTTGCCACGGTGAATCACACCAGTGTAGGGAATAGTATCCTTGTGGCTCTCCTGAATAGTCTGCATCGCTGGGCCCTTGAGCGCAGCATGGGGTCCGACCTCAACACCAAGATCAAACGCGCCGCTGCCCGCACATGCAGCCGCCACGGCCTGGGAGAACAAAACTGGTCGAGCCATATTGTCAGCCCAGTACTGGGCCGCAAGATCCCCGACATCCCCATGCATCTCGCGGTTCTCATAGACGCTAGAGTACCACGCGCAGTCGCTCAGTCCTTGCCGCGGCTGGATGTTGCAGCGTTTCAGAGCCTCAACGTATCCTTGCGAGCAAGGAATCATGTGAGCTGAGTGGTATGCCTTGTCGACCTTCAACAGACGGGCAAATTTGTTTTCGTCCTTGAGAATTCCCTCGGCCTCCTCGATGGCGTCGCGATCGCCACTAATGGTGACGCTCGTGGACGAGTTAATGGCGGCCACGGAAATGCGTCCTTTGAACATGGGGAGACTGCAGAGCTCGTTGGCATCCTCGACGGTGGTGCCCACGGCCATCATGGCGCCGGGCTTGGCAGCGGGCGTGTGGTGGGTGAAGTAGCCTCGGTAGTAGGCGATCTTGACGGCGTCTTCCCGAGTGATGCGGCCGGCTGCGTAGGCCGCAGCCATTTCTCCAGAGGAGTGTCCAACAACAGCCTGGAATTTGACGCCTGCGGCCCGGATGAGGTCAAACAGGATTATCTGGACAACAGTGCAGAGCGGCTGGGCGATGAGAGCAGTGTCAAGACGGGACTTGGAGGAATCGGCGAGAAGCTCGCCCATCAGAGTCCAATTCGGGCGTTCTGCTCTGGGGAGGTTCTGCAGCACAGCATCCAGCTCCCGGGTGACCTTCTTTGCGTAGGGAGAGTGGAGGATGAGCTCCCTCGCCATGGTTGGCCACTGTGCACCTTGGCCGGTGAAGACGCCAAGAGTGCGGATAGAGTTGGACAGCTTCTTTGATCGCACGCCGGGGGAGGTTTGTTGTCCGTCGAGAAGGTCCTTGATCTTGGCTTGCAGCTGGGCTGCCGAGTTCGCAGAGATGCTCGTCCGGATGGCGTGCTCACTTTTGCGGTTGTACAAGGTGTATGACAGGTCCGAAAGGGAGACATCAGGGTTTGCGTCGAGATAGGTCTGATAGTCGCCCAGAATTCCGCGCAGCGACTTTTCAGAAGCAGCGGAGAAGTTAAAGGGCGTAAACACCTGCGGCGGAGCAGGCTCGCTCTTCCTCTTATTCTTCTCTGTGGGCTGGGGAACGTATTGCTCGATGATAACGTGGGCGTTGGTTCCTCCAAAACCAAAGCTGTTGACGCTGGCACGGCGGGTAACACCGTCTTCCAGAGCCGGCCAGGCCTTGGGCTGGGTCAAGACCTCAAGGTTGGTGTAGAACGGCTCAACGTTGGGATGGAGCTCGTCAAACAACATGTTGGGGGGGATGACTCCCTTCTGGATGGCAAGACTGGCCTTGATGAGTCCTGCTAACCCGGCGGTTCCTTCGGTGTGTCCAATCACGGTCTTAACCGAGCCGACGTACAAGGGGACGCCATTCTTGTCAACCTTGACGTTGTCACCTGGGTGGAAAAAGGCTTCGCTGATGGCTTCGGCTTCCTTTGGGTCCCCAGCGGGGGTTCCCGTACCGTGGGCCTCAAAGTACTGGCAGCGTTCCTTGGGATTCCGCGGATCCAAACCGGCCTTTGCGTAGGTTTGGGCGATGAGGGCCTTCTGAGCATCCGCAGAAGGCATGGTGATTCCAGGAGATCTTCCATCCTGGTTGACACCGGAACTGCGGATGACGCAATCGATCTTGTCCCCGTCCGCGATGGCATCGCTGAGACGCTTGAGGATGACGGCTGCCACGCCCTCGCCGCGTGCATAACCAGACGCTTTGGCATCCCACATGCGGGATCGGCCGTCGGCTGCCAACATGTGAAGCTTGCTGGCGCCAACATACTGCAGAGGGCCAAGAATCATGTTGGCTCCCGCGGCGATGGCCATCTTGGACTCGCCGCTCAACAGCAGCTGAACGGCCTGGTCGACAGCCACCAGGCTGGACGAACAAGCAGTGTCGATGGTTGTCGAGGGGCCGGACGTGTTCAGCCAGTAGGAAATGCGGTTCGACATGATGGACCGCGCGGTGCCGGTGCCGGTGTACGTTGGAATTGCATCAGCATCTCTGTTGATCAACTCGCCGTAGTCTGCACACATCAGGCCGACAAAGACGCCCGTCTGGGTGCCGGAAAGAGATTCGACCGACAGGCCGGCCGCATCGATGGCTTCGTACACGACCTCCATCAGCAGCCGCTGCTGGGGGTCGATGGCCGGCACCTCGACCGCCTTGACGTTGAAGAAGTTTGCATCAAAGTGGCGGTGGTCCTGGTCCAGGAAGTAGGACTGGGTGATGTTTGTGGTGCCGTGGTGGTCGGGGTTGGGGTGGTGGAAGGCATCTATGTTGAAACGATTCTCGGGGATCTTTGTCAGGAGATCCCGAGGCTTGATGAGGAGGTCCCAGAGTTTGGAGGGGGACGTGGACGAGCCTGGGAATCGAAGACCGCTGCCGACGATGGCGATTGGTTCTTGGACCTTGTCTTGGGCACTCATGGTGGGTGGTTGATTGCAGGTATGTAGATGCGGTGGCCTGGTTGGTGGTGTTGTTGAAACCAGCTATGATACAAAAAAAGAATGCTTGCAGTCACTCAAGACGAGACCCGGGAACTTGAAGTTGTCTGTTTCATTTCTGTGTTCCTCGAGGCATACATTCTAGGTATACTAGTACTAGATCACCACATTCACTTCCAAAACATTGAAAATGTTGTCACCATCTGCCCCGGGCGCCATCTCCCGATTCTCAGCTCTTCGCCCCGGCGTTTGTCAATAAGTGGCGATGGCAGTATCACTTACCAGACGGCGAGGCTGAGCGCAGCGGAGCTTGGCGTGAGCGGGGCCGTACAATATTTCGGCACTTTGTTTTGTCTTGCGTCTCAGTCGGTGGTTTTGGCTTGGCTGCGAAGATGCGGTGAGTGAGACAGTCTGTCTTTCCTCGACCGGCCGAACCGACGAACACAGCACCCGGACTCGGAGTTGGCGCTTCCGGCTTACAGAATCCTGCGAATCCTCGAGAGCGAGGTTCCCGTCTCTCCCGGGAGAGTGTTGGAAGGATTCCAGGGACTCGGAATGCAACTATACCATGTGCTTACCAGTTGCATGGAATATTGAATACAACTGTACCATGTGCCTAGACTTACCAATGGTACGGATACGTGTAGACGAGAGAATACAACCAAAGGTCCAGCAGGAACGGATACAGCGGCAAAAGGGCGGGGGACAAGACACCACGGCTGAGTTTGTTGGGTCAGCACGAGGTAGCATTTGCGTTCCCAATATTACCGACTTGGTTGGGGTTGACCGCCCAAGTCTAACGAGTCCCAATACGCAAACGCGGATAGGTATAACTATGCAAACGAGGATACGTGCAACTCCATGTCCACACGACCAAGGGAATTGATTGAGCGGTAAACGGCGGGGCCTTGATTCCTAACTGCGGTTGTTTGTGTTTACTCTGTGAGAATTACCCCTGAAAAAAAGGTGACATAATTCTATGCAGACTTCTAGTACATCGGATACACCATCTTTACCCCTGAAACCTCCCTTCTTCTCATAGCCCCGAGTCCGTCAATCACCTTTTCTAACCCCCCTTCATTAACCTGAATCGGATGCGGCCGTAGCTTCCCCTGCCCGATAAGCGTCGAATACCTCTTGATCAACTCTGAAAACCACTGGTGCAATTCCGGATTCGCCTTGCGATGGTAGCCCCCGGGGAGATCAATCTCCAGACCGGTCATCTCCAATCCGTTCACCCATTCAGCCTTGACAGACTTTCTCAGGGTCGCAATTAATTCATCAGGCAGCAACTCAAATCCGCAGTATCTCCCTCCTCCGCGGCCAATCGCAGCGTAGCAGTGTCGAATCGTCTGTGCAGTTGTGATGATGTCGAGGGCGTACTCGAGTACGTTGCCCGTGTAAGCGCGGATGTCTTCGCCACAGGTAGTCGAGTGGTAGTCGAATGCCTTGTCTGCGCCGTAAGACTCAACCAGCTTGAAGTTCTTGGGCGAACAAGTCGTCACGACTTTGTAACCCGACAGCTTCAGCAGCTGGATGGCGAAGGTCCCGCTGGCTGATGCTCCGCCGTAGACGAGCACGTATTTTGGATCTGCTGTGGGATTCTCGGGCGTGCCGGAAAGTTTTAGAGACTGCCAGAGTGCCATTCCCACGCTGGATGTTGCTGCGCATCCGACGGCGGCTGCTTCTTCCCAGGACAGGTTCTCCGGCACGGGCCACGCGCTGTCGGCTTCCTCGAGGATGTACCGAGTAAAAGCTCCTGCCCAGGGTCTACGACGCTGAGATGCCATCTGCGCGCCTGCGACTCGGTCACCGATTTTGAAGCCTGATGTGGCTGCGGCTGTTGCGCCGAGGGCGATGACGGTTCCGGAGTAGTCTGATCCGTCGATTGCGCCCGGACACGGAACGCGTGATGGCATTTTCCAGTCACAATGGTTAAGTGCGACAGCCGAGACCTTGATCAGAATTTGCGTGGGCGAGGGGACGGGGACGGGACGCGTCGAGATCTCAAAGACACCGACGTGTTGGGATTGCACGATGGCTCGCTGGGTGGCGGGAAGGTCGAGAGTGGCCATGACGGAGGGATCTGAAGCTCTGAGAATTTTGCTACGGTGGTTGAAACGTCCAGTTTACTGTTTCCCCCATTTGAAGATTTGAAGAGAATTTTGGCGTGTAATCGACTTTGGGCTGTGGGATCACAGCCCCTAATTCGGCACTTTCTCTGTTGCGGGAGTGCATATCGGAACTTTGCGGGCCAAAGAGTCTTCCCGCTTACATGTATGGATTCACCTGTTTTCTCGGTGGTTTTGGTGGAATTTTCCTCATTCCCATCAATCCCATCCTGCGAGGGCCACAAACACCTTCCGGGGGTCGGCCAACTTCACGGACGCCGAGGAACTCACTTCAACTCCCCTCGTCTCTACTAGTAGTCAACAGACGTGTTTCTGTTCGAGAGACTGCCTCTCTCGACAACCCCCTTTTACCTCTCCAACACTGGCATGACCAGCTCAGCGCAGCCGAAACCATGACAAACTCCAAAGTCCTCGCCGCCACGGCCGTCATCTCAGCCGTCGCCATCGGCTCCCTCTTTTCTTCCTCCCCCGGCCACGTCCCAACGCCCGCCCTCCTCAACGAAACCTGGGACGGCACCTGCACCATCTCCAAGAGCACCGCATTCGAAATCCACCCCGGCGCCAACACGTTCACCACCTCCTCGGCCGAGCACCTCAACGCCAACAAGATCCTCCCAAACATCAACTCGACAAACTGGGAGCAGTGGGAGTTCGACGGCACCTCCCACACCGGCCTCTCCAGCGTCCTGCTCGTCTTCGGCCGCGACCCCTCGTACCAGTTCTTCCGGCAGGGAAACCTGCGCGTGGAATTTTACATTGCCCTTCCGGACGGCAACCGCGTCGAAGTGCTCGACTACGCAGCCGAGTCTACCGTCGTTCACTGCCCGGGGAGATACACGGCCGGAGTGTGGAACAGCTCCGACCGATCCTACTCCTTCCGGGCAGACGCAGAGATGAAACACGCCCAACTGAAATTCGACTCGCCCAAAATCCGCGGCGGGCTCAACCTGACCTCGAGCACGGGGTCGTACCTAGCCGACGGCACCGCCTGGACGGGCAGCAACAACAACAACAACAACAACAACAACAACAACAACAAGAGAGCGGTGGAGCTCGCACCGGGCTTGAACTACGCCATCCCGATCGCGGGCGGAGCAGTCGAGATGGACGCCGTCCTAGAATCGGGCAAGAAGCTCGCCTTCAAGGGCCGCGGCGGCGCCACCAGGCTCTGGGCGACGACGGGCTGGCTTAACCTCTGCGGCGGGTGGAAGAACATCCGCGGGTGGGCAGGCCCTTACACGGTCGTCTACTGGGAACTCGTCTCGCGGGTGAACAAGGGCGTGAAATACACGGCCGGGCTCCTCTTGAAAAACGGGGAGCTCCTAGTCGGCACGAGAAACCACCAGGTTTCCGACGCCGAGGATTACACCTCCTTCACCGATTTATTCGGCGGCGAGGTCAAGGGCAGTTTTGCAGACCAGAGCACGGGGCATAATCTGCTCTTTGTCTCCCCCAAGCAGGACAGGAAGTGGAGTTTTGATATAGAGCACATGCATTCCTATGTGGAGTTTCGCGCGCCGGGTGCGGACGAGTACGGTAACAAAGGGCTCGGACAGTCGGGATTTACGAATCGGGTCGTGGGCGGTGAAGTTGGGGGAGAGGAGAAGGAGGAGCATGAATCGTATGAGGGGAGGGGAATCACAGAAAAGTGTCGCTGGCCTGCTGTTTTTGGAAAGGTCGCTCTCGCTATTGCTAGCAGTGCGGGATTCTTTGGGCCCAAGTTCCAGCACATGTTTATCAAGGCGGTTGGATATCTTGTATGATGTCCAGGCTAGGATATCAGGTGGAGGGCACTGGGAGGGAGTGTGTTTTGGCATTGTGCTCGGTTGTCGTGGGCTGAGATATGAGAGTGGGAGAGATGACAGTTGGGGCCAGGAGAGGGTTTAGGAGCATGTATGTATGCTAGGATCCGGAGACAAAGAGATCATAGCTACGCAGGCAGTGGGCAGGCATTGTATGTCCCTTGGTATCTTGCCGGCCAGTCAGTCACCGAGTTTGGTCTACGTCGTTTAGAAGAAGGACACGCTTATTTCATTTAGACTTTCTGCTTCTTGTCTATAGAGTGCAGTTGAGGGCTCTAAAGTGGTCAATTACATCGGGTTGAGCTGTGTCTGCCGTCCTGCCACCAAGGTAATCTCCTTCATCTTTCCTGCAATCCATCACATGGCCAAAACAGCCCCTACAATCCAACACAGGCACGCCGGCAAGTCCGTAATGAGCCCCCTCACCCAGTTCATCTTCAACCACCTCCCCATCGAAACCGTGACGTCGCCCTCCTTGGGCATTCCCCTCTCGATGGCCGCAATTCGACCCAATGCCATCTTGAGATAAAACATGTGTGCCACGCTAAACATCAAACCCAGAACATACCACGTGCTCGCCCCCGTAGCCTGCAGCTGGTCGTAGTCGTTGACGAGATTGAGGACACCGAACAGGTAGTTCAGGGGATACCCGATGATGAGCACCCATTGCCAGCGCAGGCCACCGCGGGTCCACCACGTCGGAAGGGTGGCATTGGCATGTTGACGGAGGGTGGGATCCATCCAAGTGCCGAAAATCAAGTGCTCGTCCACAACAAACTGGAGCGAGGCTGCTGATGTGATGGCGGGGAGGAGGCGGAGGAGGCGGAGACTTGCTGAAAGAGCCATTGTACAAGGTTTTTTGATAAAATTGCAGGTCGACTGGATATGAGACAGAGGTTGTCAAGTTTAGATTGCCTGGATGTATACTACATACTAGCTAATGCATTAGGGACTTTGTCACTTCCATACCAGGTATAAGACCTCTTCCAAAATTTACGCCACGCAACACTCAGAGACCAGGTCGGCCTATGTTTTCCACAAGACAGATGTCGATGGGGTGATAATCATCTACAGATGGTTCGAGAATAGGATGATGGTTCAATCGGGGGAAGATGCTCCCCGAAAATGAAAATAAAAAACAATAACGATAAAAAAAACTTCCGAAACCTCGGATCCGCCCGGACTCGAGACAAATACCGAATCTCCCGATCCCGCCGGTACCGTCACCTCTGCATGAGGCGGGCGTACTCGCATTTCACCTCGGCACACACACACACTGCATCTCACCGCATCCGACTCGGACCTACAACCCATATTTTTTCTCTCTCTCTCTCTAATCCTCTCCATCATCAAAGAAAGAAACATAATCGTAAGACTTCCAAAAGCCACCTACCTAGTCCGTCAGCCAGCCATCCAACGCTTCCGAACCCAAATCCGAGTCTTTGGACCATCGCTCCCAAACAAACCCCTGAGCAGACAATCACAAAGACAATCACGCAAAAATGCCATCCTCCAAAGACCTAAGCGACTACCTCGCCATCGCCCTCTCGGCCTTCAACTTCGTCTGCATCCAGGCGCACCTCACCCCGCGCTTCACGCCCTCCTTCTCTAAGAATCTTCGAACTCAACTCCCGCACCACAACAGAGTGATATTTTGGTGGCTGGGCGTGCCAGACACGACTCTCCGCTACATTTTTGTCTCGTTGAACGCCTTTCTGGGGACTCTGCTCGCCGTTCCCGGCTGGAGGAGCAGCGGACTGAAAGCAGCTCTCGGTCTGCTGTTTGTCGGTTTCGCGTCGGACATGAAGTTGAAATCCGGCTGGTTGGTGCACTTTTTGGCTCATGTGGCCCTGGTGGGCATCACGGTCAGTGCTATTTATGTGCGTTAAAAATTAACTTCAAATCACGGATGGAATCGGATTTTTTAAATTTACATGTAGTTATTTTATCTCGGTATATGTAAATGATGGTTGGATTGAAATGAAATCCGAGTCTATCGTGTACCTGTGTTTCCATGCGTGTCTATTCTTGGCATCTACCATGTTTGCGTGTACTATTAGTTAGTCTCTATTTTCCCCGTGTAGGTAGGTACCTTGTGTGGGTAGGTATGCACCTAGGAAGAAACAGCCAACATCTCGTTGAGCCTCGTAATCTCCTCCCTCAGAGCCTCCATCCCGCCTCCGTACGACGGCTGCCCCGCCACGCCATCCCGCGTCAGCACGAACCGCAAAAGCTGCGTCAGCACCGTAGCGGTAGCAGTTCTGTTACCACCACCCGGACTCTCCTCTTCCCCACCTCCACCTCCGCCGAAACCACCCGCGCTTTCATCTCCTCCTCCTCCCGTCCCCGTAGTTGCCGGATAGCCCAGCAGCACCCCGATCTTGTTGATCAGCCTCGCCACGACCTGAATCAGTATCACCAGCTGCAGATCCGAGTCCTGCAGGATCGAGACGCCCCCGATTTGGCAGCTCGATAAAGCGGGAAGTGCCCTCTGATGCCCTCTGGACGATAAAGCCGATCGTATGCCTGCAAAGACGTGACGGCAGAGGTGAATGAGGTTGACGTGGCAGGATACGATCAAAAGACCGGTGGGGAGGTCGATACTGTTGGCGGGGACGACGCTGTCGGGCTCTTGGGGCGTGGCGGTTGAGTCGGAGTCCTTACGACCCGCACCGCCGCCGCCGCCGAACCAAAAGCCCGAGATGTTGGGGGCGAAGAAGCAGTTATTATAGTTGCCGTGATTATCGTTGCGATTCTGCTGCTGCTGCTGCTGCTGCTGCTGGGTTTTGATTGCGGCTTCGTGAGTCGGGTTGCTGAAATTTCCCTGGTTGTTGTTGGCCGAGCCCATGATTTCCAGAAGGAGACTGTGCAGGTTTTGAAGCCCCTGAACCATCGAGTCCACGGCAAAGGAGAGGCGGGTGTCTTTGTGCGGGTCTATCATGCTGGGATCGGGGCAGTTGTTGTAGTCGCTCGCCAGCTGGCTTGCGACGGCGGATTGGTGGTGAAGACCGAGGTTGAGAGATGACATCCTCTCGATGAGTTCCTGCGGAATCATGGTGGATGGCGTGTTGACTCCCGAGGTGTTTTGAGTGCTTCGCTTCTCCGGGTCCGCGGCCGTGGTGATGTTTGCCGCTTCGATCGAAATAAAAGGGGACGGTTGTGTACCCGTGCATGTAGGGGCGCGAGGGGATGCGGGATCATCAAACTCGGCACCGTCAAACCAGTCGTCGGAAGCAGACGCAGAGGTACTGTGCAGATCCAGGAGATCCTGTGTCCCGTCATGCTGGACGTGCAGCGTCGCATCCAGGGCCGCGTCGTCAAGGTAGCCAAACCACATGGTGTCATTTGTCATCAAGGTCTTGGAGGGAGAACTTGAACAAGTCTGTGATGCCCACTCCATGGTCGCCGTCGACTGCTGCGAGGTTGAACCCGAGCTTGCTGTCGTCTCTCGCCGCTCCCGCCGCTTCGGGGGACGGCCCATCCTCACCGACTGATCGGTAAGGCATCTCGCTCCAGCCTTTTGGCACCTCTCGCAGTCTTCGAGCGGGCCCTTTCTCTGGCATTTCAGCTTTTGGCCGCGGCACCGGTCACAGGAAAACTGGTGAGGTTGTTGTTTTGTCTTTGCGACGGACCTGAAAGCGCGGCCGCCGGAATCTGTGGAGGCCATTCTTTTTGTTTCTCGTCGCTCTGCGAAAAAAGGGGTTAAAAATACTAGGTAGCATGCGTGTGCAGCAAAAGAAATTGCCAATCTCGATCTCAAACGGCAGGTTGCTGTGATATCGATGGAGCTAAGCAACACCTAGTTTAGCAAGATCTACGTTTTTCTAAATAAGCGTTGCAGCTCGGGGGAAAATATCCAATCACGTTGGTCGTTTGTATATGTGGCTGCCACCCCTCAAGGGTTCCATTCCTTCCGCTGGATATAACAGTCGACGGGAAAGCCTCGAGGAAAATCCCATATCACGCAGTTGGTTCATTTCACTGGCATCCGCAGGGTCCGCTCTTCAAATCCTGCCGCAGGACAGGACAGTCCGAGTTTGGAGTCCACTTGAGATACTCCGTATCAGCATGCAGGCCCCGTATTACGTTGATTTTTACATGCAGCCGGTCTCCGCATCTGAGTCCCCTTCGCTCCGCTCAAACTCGACAGAGCAAGTCGTCTTCAAAGTTCCTTGGGTTGGACGGTCACGATATGCCAGGGCGGTATCCGGTACAGCTAAATATTGACGCCACAGTTTACAAAATTGAGCGTTTGAGTGTGCCAGAGTAAGACGGGCTTAATTGCTTGAATCGACTTCGGACGTCTTCTCCTTGGCTTTATTGGCCCCGCATACTCGCATCATCAGGTAGGGTCGGTAAGCTTATGCCCCCCTTCGGAGGTCAGTCATGTTATGATCGGGTTTGTTGGTCTGGGGTCTGTCCGCTGAGCCCGGATGCCTGGTCACACGGCAGCATCCGAAAATGAACTGAGATGGGAACTTTTATGTTTCAGCACCCAGATGCTCCCAATTTCTGGTTGACAGGGACATGTCTCAGGGGGGACGCACACGCATGCAGGGAGGAAAAGCAAGACTTGGGTGAGGGCATAAAATCAGGCCGGATTTGGTCATTCGTCCCCGCCCTGTTCTTCTTTTTCACACACACATTTCCCCCTTTCGCGTTCAACAAAACCCACTCCTGGCAGCCAACACGATGTTGGCCAAGGGAGCCGAATCAGAGCCTTCGCCCGTTGGCGACGCACGGCAGGTAAAGCCTGGTTCCAAGAAGGCTGACGACGGCAACACGACCGAAGCCGAGAGAAACGAGAACTCGGACGGCTCAGAGAAGCCGGCAAAGACGAAAAAGTCATTCGCCTTCTACGCCATCATCGTCGCCCTCGCGCTTACCAATCTGCTCACGTCCCTCGAGGCCACAATCACCTCGACGGCGCTCCCCAGCATCACGGCCGACCTCGGGGGCGGGTTCCTGTTTGTGTGGGTCGTCAACGGCTACTACCTGACGCAGACGGCCTTCCAGCCCTTCTTCGGGCAGATGGCCGACATCTATGGAAGAAGATGGCCGATGCTCACCAGCGTGTCCATCTTCACCATCGGAAGCGGCGTCGCCGGGGGATCCAAAAACATCGAGACCCTCATCGCCGGCCGGCTGCTCCAGGGCGTCGGCTCGGGCGGCATCCTCGTCCTGACCGAGATCATCATCTGCGACCTCCTCCCCCTCCGAGAGCGCGGCAAGTATCTCGGCCTCATCGTCTCGCTCGTCGGAATCGGCGCCGCGCTCGGTCCCGTCTTCGGCGGCCTCATCGTGCAGTACTCTACCTGGCCGTGGGTCTTTTACCTCAACGTGCCCATCGGCGGAGTAGCCGTCATCGCCCTCTTCTTCTTTTTGCGCGTCAGGTCCGACAAGACCCCCGACTACTGGCAGCGCCTGCGCCGGTTCGACTGGACGGGCAACGCGCTCTTTGTTCTGTCCATGGTGTCGATCCTCATCTCGCTCTCGTGGGCCGGCACCGAGCACCCCTGGAGCTCGTACAAGGTCATTCTGCCCCTCGTCCTGGGCTTCGCGGGCGGCGCCGCCTTTGTCCTCTACGAAGCCTCCAGCTTCTGCGTCAGCCCCGCGATGCCGCTGCACATCTTTGCCAACCGCACGAGCGGGACCGCCTTTGCCGTCACGTTCCTGCACACGCTCTCCAGCGTGTCGGTCATGTACTTTCTTCCCGTTTACTTCCAGGCCGTCAAGGACGCGACGCCCTCCCGCGCGGGCGTCATGCTGCTCCCGACCATCTTGTTCATGATACCCGGGGCCATCATCGGCGGCACCGCCCTCTCGAAGTTGGGGCGCTACCGTCCCCTCCAGCACGCAGGTCTCGCGCTCATGGTCGTCGGGTTTGGCCTCCTGACCCTGCTGGACGCCGACTCCAACACGGGCCGGTGGGTAGGGTATCAGCTCCTCGGCGCCTTGGGCACGGGTCTTGCTCTGCCCGTTCTGCTTCCAGCGGTGCAGGCCCCTCTGACGGACCAAGACACGGCCCTATGCACGGCAACCTGGTCCTTCATCCGCACCTTTGGGTTCATCTGGGGAGCGACGATATCCACGGCCGTCTTCAACAACCAGTACGATCTCTACGTCAGAAGGGGACGGATCAGCGACGGCGCGATTGCGAGCCAGCTAACTGGCGGGCGTGCGTACGAACACGCCACCAAGATCTTTATCGACTCCCTGGGGGACGCCAACACGGTTGCCGAGGTGCGGTCCGTCTACGTGGACGCGCTTAACACGGTTTGGTACGTCTCGCTAGCCTTTGCGGGGCTCGGGTTCCTGCTGGTTATCCTGGAGAGGGAGGTTCCCCTGAGGAAGGAGCTCGATACCAAGTTTGCCATGGAGGAGAAGGAGAAGAAGGACAAGACGGAGGCGTGATTATTCTGCACAAAAAAGGTGCCGCCTTTGGATCTTGTTACTTGGCGAGGGATATTTTTAAAGTTGTCCAACTACATGATATAATTATAATTATAATAATTATAGTTATCTACCTATAGTTATTATAGTTTTATTTTTAATCTTTTGAAATTATAGCTTTTCTCTATCTTGTAAAGTCTAAAGAAAAGAAAGAAAAAAGAAAAAAAAAAGTAAAAGGGCGCCATTTCCGAATCTTGACAAATACCAAGTCGCACATGACCGATGACAGCTTTTGTGTATCTTATAAGGTATAAAAAAAAATAAAAAATAAAAAAAAGGGCACCATTCCGGAACCTTGACAGACACACACCAAGTCGCACATGACCGGTGACAGCTTTTTTTCCTCTTTTTTTTTTTTTCTTTAATGTCGGGGTTGGTTGAGGTTGCTTGGGATGGATGATCCAACAACAACTGCACACACGAGCCGTTGTGCACATCATCTCTCCCCCCATGCATTGTTATTCCCGCGGGATGAGCATTGTAAGACACAAACAAGCACAGCAAACGCCGCTGGCTTGCAGGATGACGACGCGCGGCCAAGACATTTGACATTTGACATTTGACAGGCCTGCAGTGACAAAAGTCCCGATTCGATCGAAAAGTGCCGATTGGCCAAAAAGCCCCGAACCCCTGAGCCTGCTTCATACACATGTCGCCGGTCGGGGTTGACCGGGCAAACCCTGGATCCCGAGCGGAAGCCGGGCCCGATTAGGTAGATACAGCTATGTACACCTGTGTTACAGTACCATCCGGCTCACCTCAGCCTCGACGTTATGGCACATGATAACCCTCCGTGAATGCATCAAGAGGAGGCATCAACAATTACTCTTTTCTTGCAAAGCCGACTTCATTCTTCATCTCACTCACTGGTCATTCAAGCCCTTGACACATACAACACAACCCAGCCCCTTGGTCTCACCACCACCAACCACAACAATGTCCCCCTTCCCCTTCTCCCCCTCGTTCATGTTTGACTTTGAGCTGACCCGCATCCTGGGCGCCGCCTCCTCCAACGGCTGCGAAGTGGGCGAGTTCAAGTCAGCCGTGGGCAGGATCAGGAAGCACGACCCGGAGTCCTGGCACGCAGCCTGGAAGGAGCAAGGCGAACGAGCCGAGCGCATAGGAAACGAGGCCGCCGCGGCGGGGTTTCGCATCCCGGCCCGCAACGCCTTTCTGAGAGCGTCCAACTACTTTCGCGCTTCTGCTTACATGTTTTCCTCTCCTGACGAGCCTCGGGTCTTGACATTCTCCGAGAGGTCAGTCAAAAACTTTGAGAGGGCCGCAAAGCTGATGGACGGCGAGGTCACATTTGTCGAGATTCCGTACGAGGACGGAAAGAGGCTGACGGGGTGGTTGTGTTTGCCGCCCAAGGAGGCGCTGATCCGAGGACAAAAGACGCCGGTGGTGTTGTATGCCGGCGGGGCGGACGCGACTAAAGAGGAGTTGTTTTTCTTGTATGGACATACGGGCCCGCAGCTTGGATATGCGGTTTTGTGTCTGGAAGGCCCCGGTCAGGGCATGCTGCTGAAGCGGGACAAGATGCCGCTGAGACCCGACTTTGAGGTCGTGGCGGGGTGCGTGCTGGACTATTTCCACGGCGAGTTGGCCGAGACGAGGCCCGAGTTGAATTTGGACTTGGACAGAGTTGCTGTGGCGGGAGCGGCTACGGGAGGGTATTTTGCCCTTCGCGCGGCGACGGATGCGCGCGTCAAGGCGTGCGTGGCTGTTGATCCGTTCTTTAGCATGTGGGAGCTGGCTTTGACGCGCGCGCCGCAGTCCTTCATGAAGCTCTGGGAGAACGGGTGGATCCCGGATAGCGCGTTGGACACTTTTACGGATGCCCACTGTCGGGGCAACTTCCAGGCCGGGTGGGAGATGAACTTGGGGAAGAGCAGTATGGGGGTTGACAGGTCGAGCGCCATGCTCAAGAGGTTCAAAGACTTTTCGCTTGATAACAAGACGGACGGCAAGATCCTGGATAGGATTACGTGCCCCGTGTTTTTGACGGGTCCCGGAGCCGAGAGCGTCATGTATGCTTCGGCCGATGACAGCACACACAAGATTGAAAAGATGCTCACCAAGGTGCCAGCGAGCAAGAAGGAGGTGTGGGTCCCCACTGATGTTGCCGACGGAGGCTTGACGGCCAAGATTGGGGCTTGGGCCTTGTTGGCGCAAAAGACTTTTCTCTTCCTCGACAAGCATTTTGAGATCAAGCGGACCGCCTTGTGACGTAGGGGCTTAGCGGGTTCTATGGTCGAGCGGAAGGATCGAGAAAGCTGTTTATTTTTTGGGTAGCAACTGACAGGGTTGAATTCAAATAAACCTCGGAAACGAGCGCATGGAAGTTGCAGATGACTGGAGATTGTCCAAAACTAAACCTTGACTGTGAAGAAAGCGCCACCGAGATATCAAAAAGCCGATGAAAAAGATTTGAATTCTCCATAATTTCCTCTTGTCTTCTTTCACCATCATCACCATCACCATCATTGCTTACCACCATCATCCGTAATAACCATGGAGAAAAACTCGCTGCTCCTCTGCCTTCTTCCCCCGGAGCTACTATGCTTGATAATCTGGCATCTGGATCCCATTGCTCTTATTGCGCTTTCCCAGACATCCAAGGCGTCTCGAGCCATCATCAAGCCTACCAGTCATGACTTCAAGAAACGACTCCTAGCTCTCGAGCTGCTCCCAAATTTTTGTGGCTTGGCACCTGTGCACTCCCCCCGTGGGATTTACCCATCTGTTTTGATAGAACTCGAAGAGTGGAGGAAACTGAGGCACGCCTGTTGCGGATGTATAAAACTACCGCCTCACTACATGTTCGATCAGCGGGCCATGAGAAAAGTGACATTTCGAAAGCCGTCCCCCGGCAGCGTCGAGGCGAACAGGATGCTACGTACCGATTGGGAGCCTTTATCGCATGCGGCCCGTTGGAGGAGGATTCACGACCGCGGACGTGCCGAAAGAATCAACACGGAGGTGGAGAGGATGCAATGCGCAACCGCCGAGGAGGAAGAGCGATACATGTCTGGCACGTCGAGGCAGAAACGACGCTGCAACGAGTGTAAATTCAAACAGGGGCACTAGTCGAGGTGCATATATCCCGCGGGGCTGCAGGGATGCCCGAGGATCCCCATGGCACCGACTCTACTCCCTCGTAAGTGCTGGTACGAAAACTCGCATCCAAGGTTCACAGATTACCCGGGGCTGCTTGAGCCCGCGCCTCAATTCCAGGAATCGGCTTCAATACCGCCACTGACTGGCACATATACCCAGAGAATGATACGCTGCCCCGAGTGCGAGATGTGGCAACCAAGGATTTCATTTCAGGCGGACGATTTCGATTTCGGTTCTTGGACACCCACGTGAGTCGACGACATTCAGCCCCTTGAACGTGCGTGGTGCAGCAAATGCATCATCAACAAGTACGGCAGAAGCACGAGAACGGCCAAGTGGCTTTCCGAATTTTTGTTACTCCGAGCCCAAGTCAGCGCCAGACGCTGTTTGGACAGACAGGTTGTTTTCTGGCGAAGACTAGACGCAGCGGTGAAAGGGCAGGAACTCCTCAAGCGAGACCTGAATGTTGACGGAAACCTCGACGCTCTGCTCGGAGAAGGACATACCTCCCTTGTCACGGACCCAGCCATTGTTATAAAGAACCCTTCGCAAGCGAGCGGCAGGTGGCTCACCCCGGACGAGGTTTGGGAGCTGCTAATCAGCTTTGACAAGATCTGTTCGTTCCTCACCGAAGTCTCATTGACAGCTTGGCTAGCACTCTATCCAGATGTTTGGTCCAATGGCACACCCATATCCATGGGTTGGATAGAATACTACCAATCGTCGGCCTGGTCGTATCTCAACTACTTTCAGCAATTCGAGTATCTCTCCAACGCTTGCGAGGTGGATCCCGACTTCACCATCGACTACTTTACGCAGTCGGATGTTTACCAGAGGCAACCGCCCCCAAGTTGCCGGATGATGCGACTTTGATCTCGGCGGCGTGGGAAAAACGAGGCAATCACACCGACCAAGAGAATCGGAAATGGGAAGCCTATATCCGAATGAGACGCCGGATGGAGCAAGTTCTCACACAAACTCCAATAGTCGTCAACTACGAAATTCGTCCATGACATTCATTTACACTCCCCACTTCTCATTCGGATGCTTTTCCTCCCCGCCGCACTCCCTTCCCACCGCTCGACCGAAGTCACTCAAAAATCGCCACCGCGCCTTCTTCGCCCATCCCTTCTCAGCGAACTCGTTCAGCGTTCCATTTGGAAAGAAGTCGACAACCTGCAACAAACTCTCGTCATGAGCAGCGCACACCAAAATCTCATCCTGGCAATCCGCCTCTTGGACTTTTTCAACCGTCACAGCCAGCTCGTCAACGTCATGATGAAACGAATCCTTCTCCAGCCTCGCAGGGCTGTAAAACGCGCTTCCCTCCGGTCTCTTCTCCCTCCGAAGCACCTCGTCAAAGATGGTTCCAGGACACGACGACGACGACGAACCTCCACAGCAACCCACAGACCCAAAAGGCGACGGCTCGATACTTTCCGGGATAGGCAGATAGCGACTCGGCCTGATCTCCCCGGGATGATGGAACGCGTCACCAGCCAAGAAAACAAACTTGCTATTCCCTCCGGACTCGGCTTGAACCCTCGCCAAGGCGCACAGGTGCCCAACGGCATGTCCAGGCGAATCAAGCAGATGCAAGCTCCCATCGCCGAAATAATCCAGCGCGTCAAACCTCCCAATCTTCAGCGTCTTGTATTTCTTTTCTTTGTTTCCCCCATCCTCAAAATCCAGCTCGACGAGTTCCCTCCCCTTGTAATCCGTTTCCAAGATGGTGCTCTCCGGATTGGCAGGGTACCCGGGCATCACCATACCTGACTCGTTACAAAACCCGGGCCCGACAATCAGTTTTGTTTCGGGCGGAAAACGTGACATGTCCCCCGTGTGGTCGAAGTGGTGGTGAGACCAAATCACCGCCTCGATTGACTCTGGAGGGATGCCGTTTTCTTCCAAGATCTCGGGCACGTCTTTTTCGACTGTCAGTTTCCATCCTAACTGTCGGACGAGGTGATGGTAAAGAGGCCGAGCGAGGTTGTGGAAATCTTTACGGATCCCCAGGTCGAACAGCAGACGGCGGTTTGAGGCCTCGTGGTGGATCAGGAAGGAGTAGACGGGGGCCGCGATCCATTTGTGGCCGCTTATGGGCGGGGACACGAAGAGGTTTGTCGGGGCGCCGTGGATTTCGGAGGTTGTGTTTATGGCCGAGACTGAGACCGTTGCAGAGGAAAAAGGGATGTTGAGGTTTGGTTTTTGTGGCATTTTTTTTAGGGAAAATGCTCTTTGCTTTTGCTTTTGCTTTTGCTTTTGCTTTTGTATTTGTTTTTGTTTTTGTGAACTCTTTTTGTTTTTTGTTACTGTTTGATTTTACTTTTGATAGTAGGTAGCAGTTTCTTCAAGACATCTTTATAATAGAGAAAAAGGGAAATACTTAGCGTAACAAATGAGAGATTTTATCATTCATGTCCGCTGCCTCCGGTCCGTTTATGCCGGAGGGCATCTAGCGCCGGAGGGCATCTAGCGCCGGAGGGCATCTTGCGCCGTCCCAAATGTCATGACCACGCCGTCCGGACCCACCGGAAGCGGCATACCTCTCTCCGGATGACAGAAAAGCATGTGCGAGTGTGTTTACCAGACTGGTTCTAGCAGTGTTGGTTGTGTGTTATCTGGCGCCCGCCATGGCAGCTATCTTTGGTGTTTAACATGTGTGGGATCCCGGCTTGACTAGTCCCTTTTTTTTCAAGACTTTACAACATTATGTGTTTGTCTTGATGGTCCTACTTACCAACAAAATGGGTACACAAATGTTGAGTTGACTGTTGTTGTCCCCGGAAGGCCGGGTTTGTCGGCTGAGTGTCCTGACTCGTGCAACACTCGCGCGAATGGATCGACACAAACGAGAGGATTGATTGATAATGCAGCTACTCCCAGAACTCCGCGGACCATCATATCCACCACGGCTGCCTCGGGCTTGTCTCCTGTACTTGCAGGCCTCAGTCTGAGAACCCCTCTTCACTCATTTCCCTGACCGTGGATCACCAAGCGCTATCTACATTATGTCGCATGAGTAATGGTCGCCCTAGCAGACCGTTCATCAGCAGTTTCCTTGACTTCCGCTCTGTATACTTATTTGAGACTTCTTGTTGTGCCCCTTTTTGAGACAAGACAGACCAAAGACCCTAACCCTGCCCCTTTTCCCTCCCCAACCATCAACAAGTCCTTATCAGTGATTTATTCTCCTTGGGCATTCCCTGGAACAGCTTCTCGGGCTTCATAAGCAACGGAACCCAAGTTCTTGGCAGCGCAACACGGTCATGAAGTCGAGGCCTTCTTGGGTGTCACCGATGGACAACCCCGCGCAAGAATCAAGACGCAGACACAGCTACAGCAGCTCGCAGGCAATTTACCCCAACAGCAATATATTAATCTGCATCTATACCCGCTCCCCAAGAATCTCGTCGCGGTGGTTACCTCTTTATTTCCCCCTCTACTACCTTCCCTGAACGCTCGGAAGCCTCGTTACCCGGGTCAGCTCATATTGCCACGACACCTCACTTGGTACCACCGGGGAGGTCAAACTCTGTAGCAGTCATATGCATTACGACGCTGGATTTCCTGCCGGTACTTGTACCACTGGGAGTCTGGATCCTTGGCTCCTCGCAACGAAAACTCAAACCGTCCGTGAATCACACCTCGTAGTCGATATGCCCAATTCTCATTGGGATTACCGTGTGCTCGGTAAACGTGGTCCGTGTTATCTCAGCATAACAGTATTGCATGTTTTGGTTGCTCCGCTCGGCGAGATATTGAACGGATGTTGAAGATGCCGGGAAAATATCAAACTCAGTATTGATGAGGCTAGCTTCGAGTTATTTTGGGAAACTCGAAGACCTGGATGAATTCTTTTCTTTCTTTTTTTCTGTGAACCGAAAAAAGTATAAAATGTCCATCAGTGTCGAGCGATGATGTGATTTTGATTTTCAACCCAAGAAGCCCGCCCTCATCAGCTCCAACATCAAACAAGTCACGCGACCAACAACAAAAATGCATCTCCAACTCCTCCTCCTCGCTTCCCTCCCCTTCCTCGTCCTTTCCACACCCCACGGCCCCCGCCGCTCCCCCAAGCCTTTCGACACCACCACCCGTCCCCACGCTCTGGACTGGAACGCCATCCGCCCCGACTCCTTCCTCAAAAAGCGCCAAACGCTCCACTCGGTCGAATACTTCACCAACCCTCCTCCCCTCGCCAAAGAAAAGCGTTCTCCGGTATCCTCCCCCGCCACGCCCCTCCTCAAGCCCCTCGACGACCGCGCCACCCCAGGCCAATGGGCCAACCTGGGCGGCCTGGGCAACTACCACCCCTCCCCCATCTCCTGGGGGCCCGGCCGGCAGGACCTCTTCTACGCCCACCGCAACGACCGCAAGTGCTACCACAGGTACTACTCGGGCGGATCCTGGAGCCAGAACTGGTTCGACCTGGGCGGCAGCCTAGACTCGGCCCCCTACGGGTGCAAGCGCCGCCCCGACTACATGCACGTCTTCTGCAAAGGCACCGACGGCCAGTGCTGGCATCGCCCCTACAACGGCGGGACGTGGGGCGGTTGGCAGGGAATGGGCGGGACGGTGCGGTACTACCCCTGTTCCTGCAGCTGGGGTCCCCGTCACGTCGGCCTTTACGTCTGCTCCAACGACGGCCAGCTCTGGGGGAGGCAGTACGACGAGAACACGGGCTGGGGCGGCTGGCAGAACATGGGAGGTAGCTTAGCCGGCGCGCCCACGAGCGTGAGCTGGGGGGAGGGAAACACGATGATGGTCGTGGTGGGGGATGACGGGCAGGCGTGGACGAGGATGACCAACAACGGGGCGGCGACCTGGACGAGCTGGCAGAGCATCGGTGGGTCCCTGGATGCCGAACCCGCCGCGGCGGCTGTGAACGGGACCATGTCTACTTTTGTGACGGGCACGGACGGGGCCGTCTGGACGAGGACCTTCACCAACAGCACGGGGAGTTGGAACAACTGGACCAACATGGGCGGCGACGTCAAGGACGGGACGGCGCCGAGCGTGACGGCCACTGATAGCAGGAATATGGAGGTTTATTATACCAGCAGCGGCGGCGCCGTCTATAGGAAGACCATGACGGGGGGCACGTGGAGTTCGAGCTGGGAGAATATGGGCGGGAGTGTTAGTTCCAAGCCGAGCGCGCTCGGGTGGGATAGTGGAAAGGTGGATGTTTACGGCATGGCTTCGGATGGGAGCAATCGGCGGTGCTACTGAGTGTTGAAAAGATTGTCGTTATTTTCCTTTTTTCTTTTTTCAAGAGGCGTCGAGTCCTCATTTCTTACGAATAGTGCATTTGACTTTTATTAAAAGAAACATGTTGACTTCCAGAGGGGCCCCTTTGTGTGTTGTGACCACTAAAAGAGAACACAGCAAGGTCCGCTGGCGTAATGGCAGCGCGTCTGACTACGAATCAGGAGGTTCCAGGTTCGACCCCTGGGCGGATCGACTTTTGCCATTTTAGGGCATGACATGCTTGTTTTCTTGCCTCTATTCACACCCCTTTTCTGCCCCCTTTCTGCCCCCTTTCGGCCCCCTTTCGGCCCCCTTTCGGCCCCCTTTCGTTCAACTGCCGGCCGACGTCAGCTGGCAATACCATCATCCCCTCATATTTTCACCACGTCATCAATATCACTGACCCAGCTTCAGCATGCTTTGAGCTGCGCGAGAGAAATAACACCACAAAACATGTCGACAACGCACGGAACCGCCGAGTGGAAGAAGCGCTCGGTTGTCTCGTCCTTCATCTTCAAGTTTGACCACGCAGGGCACCAAAAGCCCAAGGTTGCCGTATTCCAGCGTAGCGACAAGGTGTCAACATACCAGTAAGTCGACCTCGTTCCGCGATAGAGGCGACGACGTATCTACTCACCCCGCCGACCGGCAGACACCACCTTGCCCCCATCTCGGGCTCCATCGAACCGACCGACCCGTCTCCCCTCGCAGCAGCCTGGAGAGAGATATCCGAAGAAACCACTCTCACCTCCGCCTCTTTGACCCTTCTCCGCCAAGGCAAGAGCTTCACCTTCAGCGACCCTTCAGTCAAGAGGGAATGGACCATCCACCCCTTCATGTTCGGCCTCAAAACCCCAGCCGACGAACAAAACATCAGGATCGACTGGGAACACGAAGCTTGGGGATGGCACGATCCAGATGAGGTCATCAAATCCGAAACCTACACAAGCAAACGAGTTCCCCGTCTGGCAGAAAGTCTCGGCCGGGTCTACTTTGAAACAGAGCTCGGTCCGGAAGCAGGCATATCCTCTCCGCCCGCTCTTCATCAATCACCTCCCTGACCTCAGCATTCCAAACCTTTCTCACAACCACTTTCCCTTCGTCCTCTTCCTCCTCAGACTCGTCCCCCCCATCCCTCCTAACCCTCTCCTCCTCCTCCTAGTCACAAAGGCGTGGGAGGCAGAGTTCAACTCGACCAAAGTCAGAGAGGGCGCCAACCTAAGCCTCTTCTTCGAATGGCTTCCTTCTTCTCTTGTCGGCATCTACATCACGGAAAAGGGGGTCTGGACCGTGCACGACATTACAGCACACGCAGAAAAATTAGCCAAGGAACAAGAATCATTATTTAGGGACCTGTGAGTGAGAGAAACACGGGGGGACTTGTCAAAAAGTAATTGCGAGCCTTTTAAATCTCGTTTTGTTTTCTGTTTGTCTGTCTGCGCCTGTCGGGAAACAAAGCAGACGATTAGGAAATGAATCATTTCATCATCATCGCCCAAAAAAAAATAAAAAAAATATAAACGGGTATCTCTCATGGCCATCAATCATATCTCCCTTGCTGCCAAATCATTAGAACCCTCCAAATAATTCCCGAGAAAAAAAAACATTTTGGACAAAAAGGGCAAAGAAAAGAAAACTCCTAAAAGAGGTCATCATGAGCGCAAGAAGCTATCTATAGTCTCCTAACATATCCGAGGTACATGCTATCACGGGGGTATTCAAACAAAGAAAAGTGCAAAAACTCCAGAACTCCGTGGGCGCATCTAACCTGGAAGCACGTTAGAATCGTCTTCTTTTGGTGAGACAGACAGGGAGAACAATTCAACTTACCACAAGCAAATAAATTGTAATCAGCTAAGAGGCCGGCTGTAAAGCAAGTATTGTCCTTCTTCCTTCCACCTGTCCAACAATGTCGACAGAGTAATCTTGCACGCTGGCTGGTTGAAGCTTGCCTGCTGTCTAGAAGGGCAATACAATGGGACGAATGGAATGCTGAAAGTGTGTTCGGGTACCGGCAAACCAAGGACTTTCTTCATGGCAACCCCATTACTCTCCCACAAGGACTGCTTGGCGTCCACGCTGTGAACGACCTGATGCAGAGTTCCGGCAAGCTGGCGGAAGCCGCCCAAAACACCCATGCAGTCCTCGGCGAACGGGCTGCCCATGCTGGCTTCTCGAACGAACAATTCATATGCCCAATCCACCTCGCTGGAGTAAGCAAGTCTGAAATTGCTTGCAACAATCTGATGCATGATGAGGATCAGTGCGGCGTTAAAGATGTGATGAAGGTCCGAGATCAGGAGCCTATTGCCGGGCGACTTTTGTTGGACCAACCAGCCGAGTCTCAGGTTCCGTTGGGCTGCGCGAGTACAAAACAGGATAGCAGGAGCCTGGGGATCTTGTTCGAGATCATACATCTTGTCTGATTCTGCGATGCTGGCAATGGCCTTTTGTACAGCCGCAAGATATGCTGGGCGAACGGCGATGATGACGAGTTGATTGTGGCTCATATGAAGCGACAGGCAGGCACGGTCGTTGGTGTAAAGCTCCAGAGCGGCCTTTTGCTGGCGTTCAAACTCCTTCTTGTCAGCTCCCAAAATATGGCTAACCGAAAGGGTGATTTTGTCGAGCGGATCGGCCGGCAAGATGAGTGACTCAGGCAAAGTGTGTGCCCATCCCTCAAGATTTTGCAGATCTTGCTTCACGCGGGTCGTTGCGGAGTCCTGGCCTGGGACCTGCAACTGCTGATTGCAGGCGAGGTAATTGTCGTAGATGATCATCTGCTGTATTCGAGACAGATGAATGTGAGCCAACAGCCCGTGTGGTGAAGAAAGTTTCTCGTCGGTTCGGGGGAACGGCGTCTGAATATCGTGATCCTGAATCCTGACAGGGCGGCCAAGCATGCACGCCAGCCACCTGTCTATCACATACAGGGTCCAGAAAACTCGGACATCCTGCTCATCCGAACACCAGCCCTTGTGCATACCATGAGCAACCGCCGTCTGCATCGCAAGTCCGATCACCGCGGATGCTTGGTCACGCCGATTATTTTCGACCAAATAGAGTGCCATCATTGTCAAGGTGGGGATGTCTTCCTTCGTATAGGCGTTCCCATCAAGCGGACCTCCAACCAACGATTTAGCTGTCGAATAATGTCCTTCTCCCATTTTGCCCAAGCCCTCCACCCGGGATCCAGAGCCTGTTGCTTCCAAAAGACGGGCAAAAGCCAGGACTGCATGAGCCAGAGCAACCCTCGGCTTGTAGTGGACGGTTGGTAGTTCCCTGTCCTCCTTGTCCCTTCCAGCCTCGCCGAGCCCGGCAACCAGCGAAGCCCTAGGGATAGGAAAGAACATGCTGCCGCCAGTCATGTAGTCACCGTTTCCATCAGCGAGAAAGTTGCGGACGAGTTCAAACGAGCTCTTGACTTCCTCCCGCGGTGGCATCGAGTCGACAGGGGCAGGGTGAGAAAGCTGCAAGCGGCGAGAGTCGTAGGTCTGGTAATGACCGAGGGACTTGAGGAACTTGTCGCTGTACGCCCTTTCATGGGTCTTGTCGGGTGCGATTACATTAGCCAGAGGTCCCGCAACGCTCATGACCTCCTTGACCCCGTCCAGAAAATATGCGCCCGAAGACCGTCCGAAAAGGCGTGTGGTGCCGGCCGAGTCGATGAGCAGTCTTGCGTCAACAACTCCCAAGTCTACTCCGCCTTGATCTCTGCGCTTCTTTGAAGACGATTCGTTGGCTGCATTGTTGTCCACCGACAGGTTGCTGAAACTCTCGTACAGCCCCTCCCAATCATCCATCTCGAGAAATCGAAGTTCGGGATCGGCTACATCCCCGATGGGATTGGTTGGAACTGCTGGAGGCGGCCCAGTTCCAGCCAAATACGAGAGCTTGTTGTGCCTGAAGGTGTAATACTCGTGCGTAATGGAAGAAACGGTGCGTTTGGCATCTGCCTTGGGAAATTGGCAATCACGGTTGTTCGCAATGCATTGGGTGCAAGCCTCGCTTCCGGAACATTTGATGCGTCGCACATTGCATTCGTGGCAACTTTTTTTACTGGTCAGACAACTGCTCGGAGCTCAGAAGAACAAGACAGATCAAAGTGAAATGGCAACACATACGCCATCTGCACACGTTTGCGCTGCTCAGCGGGCACCTTATTCTTGCGTGGGTGGACGGGAAGGCGGTCTCCCTCGGACGCAGGACGCCGGTAGGGCGTGCGCCCGTCCCCAGACGAGCCGGAAGATTTTGGAGCCCGAGGCATCGTGTCTCTGTGTACGAGTGATGGATGACACTCAGTAGTGGTGGTGGTGATGATGATGATGCTGATGATGATGATGATGCTTGGTAGTGCTGGCCTGGTTGGGAATGAAGGAGAAGAGGGAGAGGGAGGGGGAGGAAGGGAATCGAGGGCGAGGTGGACGAAAAATATAATAGGAAAAAAAAGCCAGGGCCGGGCAGGGGGTTTCGGGGGGGGAGCGGTGGGAGGGGGTGAGCGGGTGGGATGGATGTGGAAAATGGGCGGCAGTTCAGGCTTGGGCGCTGTCTGTTCTCTCGGTGCGCGTACCCGTTGTGGAGGAACCTGGGAAAAAAACAATGGGGTACTGTACTTGGAGCGGGTACGGTACGAGACCAGTCAGAGAGTGGAAACCTGGAAGGTGGTGGACAGAAAGAGGGTATGGATGGGGGGGAAGGGGCCATGGGGGACGGATGGGAAGGAAGGAATCGGGGCGACCGGGTGTGGGACCATCCGTCAGGGCACTTGGATCAAGAGGTGGGTGGGGAATTGATCAATCGGGGAGCAGCCACTCACTCGACCGCCGCTTATTTCTCACTTTTCATTTGTCGGTTTTTCTCAAAATGCTTCTGACAATCCCTGCATTGCGTCGTCCCGTCGCGGTTGCCAAGCCTTCTCCAACCAAATCCCGCCGGTTCAAGTTCCCCGCTGCGAGATAACAACTTTTCTTTTCTTTTGGACGGCAAGAACCAACCAGAGACGCGAGACTTTTGGAGAGTGGGGGTGGTGTGACCCAAAATTCTCAATTTCTTCCCGCTTTTCCCATCCCGACCCACACCGGGGAAATGGGTCCTGCACCCGAAGGAAACGACACCAACCGAACGCAAACCTGTCACAAAGCTGAACTTGAAATCACCAACTTGGAACCAAAAACAGGTGCAAGTAGGCGCGGAAGTGTCCCGGTCGAACGACATGTCAATTTTTGATTATCTATTCCTACCCTACACCTGCACAGCTCTCATCACTTGATCATTACAGACATACGAAAATCTTCTTTTTGCGGTCAGCGTATCCGGCTGTGCGCCCTTGCACCGTCCGCCCGTTCACTACCGCGCCATCTCCCTCTCCCTCCCCTCTCCCTCCCCTCTCCCTCTCTCTCTTGCTTTGTGTTGACCGCCTGCAACGTGCATCTGTATCCCCAATATCGTGGCAAGGCGACGCCCAGAAACGCCAACGTCACAAACAGCGGCAGTCCGTACTCTGGTGCATACTTGGTCCTGTACAACTGCGATGCGACAACGCCGGCCAGGTTCCCCCACCCGTTGATGCCGATCACCAGAGCCCGTTTCCCCCCCGTGCGAGTGTTGTTGCTCAGCCAGGCCGCCGTCAGCCGAGGTGGCACGTACACTAACTGCCAAAGATAAAGAGGCACAGAGCTGCATATTTGCCTGCATTTGACCGGGACATGATGAGCCCAGCCAGCCCAACCAGGGCAATCACCAGTGCCCCTACAGTGTGATAGCCCCGCTCCCTGTGTCGATCAGAACTCCAAGCGAACATGTAGACGCCAAAGGCGCCGCATAGAGCCGGTGGGGACCGACAGCTGACAAGTGATGGGTCAGTTCTATACTTTGCTAGGTAGGGAGGCAGCAGGCGATACTCACCAGATTGGCGTCTACACCTCCGCAGCGGTTATAAAACTTAGTGTCGATTCAGATCTTGTTTGCGGCAACACATATTTTCTGGAAGATTCTTAACAGTGGCCCGTGCGACACTATGATATATAACCGCTGCGGAGGTGTATGGATGTATATCCCAGCCCCTCCACCACGGGCGGCAGCAAGACAGAGAATGCCGTAGCAGGTACACTGGCGCAGATGTTGCACACCAAGACGAACCAGAGCTTCCAGTCTCACAACGTTTCTATTACGTCTGTCTTCCAATTTGATGCAACTTCCGGCACGGCTGGACTCTCTCTTGGACGAATTCCCGCTCATCTGCAGTCAGAAACCATGCCGTTTGAGGTCCTACAGGGAAGCCACATCCATGCTACCACGTCAAGAACGCAAGTAAGAATTCCCTCAGTCATAAACAGGAGCTGCCACGGCTTGAGGCTCGGGTGAGAGATTTGAAAGATTCCATAGGCTTGGCTGGGAGGATCAGCAAAAAGAAAAAAGAAAAAAAAAAGGTAGATATCTCCATACAGTGTGGCAAAGGGCCGACCTACGCAGAGCTCCAGAAAAGGCACTGGCTATGGCATACTGCCCAAAGAAGAGAGCAATTCTCCTTGCCAAATCAAAGGGGGAGTAAAAGCATCCCAGGTACACTATCGAGGTTGGATAGAAGCCGGCTTCAAAGACTCTAATCAAGAGACGCGTCGTTATCAATACACCTGCACGAGTTAAGTTTTCAAGCTTTTGTCGGGTTTCGATGCTCCATCTTCCAGCTTGTCATAAAACCCCAGGGGTTTTGTATGCATGTGCGTATGTATGTATGTATGTATGTATATATATGTATGTACATACCTCGTCCGTGTGTGACGATTTGTATCGTTGTCACGAGTCCCCAGCACATCTATCCTGTTATCTCCGTTCTGTGAAAGAAAGAGAAACCCACCATCATAACGGGCAGCCATCGATTCGGTCCTAACCGTCGTCCCACCCCGGCCGAAATTGGCTGGAAAAATACAAACGTGACAAAGAATAGTGACACGGCGAAGTTGAGGTCATCCGGCGAGGCGCCTATATCATCGGTAAACCCTGTTTACGCAGAATAACTTTTAGTACAAGGCTGCAGTGGGTTTTACCAGTGCATTAGTGTACAAAGGAAACCGGGTTTACATTACCCTGTGTCTGGGCATTGCCAATATTCCCCTGTCGAGCCCGTTGAAGCGGTACAGAAGCGATAGCAGAGGGAGGAGATAAATGTCAATCTTGCGGTTGATTCGCCGGGCCTCCCTCTCCACGCCGATGCTGCTGCATCCGGAAGCAAACTCCAGCAGTCGTCCTTTGGTAGCATTGGGGACGTCGACGCTTGGCTGTCGAATGTTACACGATCATCATCCAGAACCTCCGATGGCCACGCTTTTCGCGATGATGACTCGATCGCGCCGTAATCTTGCCATATCATTGTCATTGTAATTTTGTCACTGGATGCAAAGCAAAAAAGTGTCTGTCTGGCAACACAACAAAACACGCAAACAAACAACAAACAAGATGATGGTGTTTTTTTTTCTCTCTTGTCAGATTAATCTACAAACACCCATCTTTCGCTCTTTTCCCTCTCTCACTTTCGAGATCTCTCACTCTCTCTCTCTCTCTGACTCTCACTCTTACCGATCGTTGACACTCCTAAAAGGCCCTGTGATGTAATATAATCAAAAGGCTCCGCGTGAGCCTCCTTCGCTTCCATCGGTAAGAAATTGAGTGGCGCCGTGCCGCTGGCTTGAACCGGCTTTGCCACTTGGCTTGACTGGCGCTTATCACTGGCTCAGTGATGGGAAGGTGTTGTTGAGATAGAGTGAAGCCGCAAATCAATATACTACCCAGATCAAGGATGTGGTTTTTGAAATTTGACCCAAGTTCAATGAAACATCTTTTCCCTGGCTGAACGCCCTCTTGGCCTGCATGTTGCGGACCAAACGTCAAGAAAAGCCAAGCATCTCGGACAAGAAACGGTGATACGGGTAGGGACCTCAGATACTTGCTTGCTCTTTGCCCCGACGAGAAACGGTGATACCGTTAGGCGCCTCAGATAACTTTACTTGCTCTTTCCCCGCGCGAGGTGACCGACTCCGAGTATCTCTGTCTCAGATGACCGCACAAACCGCCGTGTGCACCCCCCACGCCACCCTCAAATGCACAGCGTGACAAAACCCCCCCCAAAAAAAAAAAAAAAAAAAAAATGCACAGCCCAAAAACATGATCCCTGATAGCGGTGTGCCGAGCTTCCCCGCTCCAAAAGCCCAACCCCTAGCGGGGACTCAGGGAGGAGAGCGAGTGCGATGTGACCGGAACGCCCGCTAGAACAGAGAGGGACGGGATGATGAATGACACTAGACCAAGCCTGGATGGAAGCAGGACCGGCCGCTCTGGCGGAACAAGCTTTAATCGCGGCAAGGGCGGCTGGTTCCGATAATTCCATTCAATTGTTCACCACTTTGACTATTGTCTCTCAGTCTCTCCCTCTCCCGTCTTTCTGCCATCCTGCCCAATGACCGGCCTCAGAAAGACACATGTGCTGCGTATCAATCAATCAATCAATCCGGTGGCAAAATCATCCCGTCCTTGTGTTACTGTGATGCAAGCACAGAACGCAACACTGCAAGGCAAGGCAAGGCAAGGCGAGGCAAGAAGACAGCACAAAAGGTCTTCGGTAGTTGTGTTCTGTTTCAAAGCGTGGGGGGCGGGGAGAGACATGACCGGGGAGGGTGGGGAAGAGACATGATCGGATGGGATGAGGGGTCACGATTGGAAAAGAGAAAAAAAAGAAAGAAAAAAAACCCCAAGACAAGTTGGCTGCTCTTGCATTGCATGAGGCCGGGACGCCTTTGGCTTTGGTGAATTTGAGAGACAAAATGCTGCAGTGCACTGGCGCGGCACACAGATGAGAGCGGAAATGCAATTGCCATTGGAGCAACCTTGACACCGGTCAGCTTGGGTCAGCTGGCACACACCACATCACGCACAAGAGGGAGGCGCAGACGCCAGACCGAGAGAGACACTCGAAGGAAAAGTGGGGGGAAAAGGACAGATGCGACGCTGGATGAGAGAGCTCTGTGCGTGTTGAAATGTGACATGCCGGACCTGCCGTGCAGCAGGAACTTTTTGCCAGCAAAAGACAGACACGGGAAAGAGAGACACGGGACAATGCACACCGACTCCTCTCTCTCCCTTCCTTCCTTTTTCACGCACTGCATTGCATCTGCTGCCTCAGTGTTCTGGACCGGACCTTTTCTCCTTTTCCTGGTGCTCACACACCATCTTTTTTTTCTTTTTTCTTCTTTTTTTTTTTTTTTTTTTTTTGTGGCTGGCTGTTTCTTGTTGGGGAAAAGGTTGGATTTGTTGTCTCTCTCTCGCGAGCGGCAGGCAAGCAGGTCCGCGGCCCTTTCGGCATCTGTTTTGTCTCATCCCCGATGGACCAACCAACCAGAGCCATCTCCCTCCCTCCCTCCCTCCCGCCAACTGGTGGTCATTCGGCACTTGTGGTTTTTCTTTTTCTTTCTTTTCGCTGAGATATCATATTTTGGGGCATTCGCTTCTTATCCTTCCAATCATGATTTGTTGTCCCAAACCTGGATGATTGGTAACAAAAAGCCACAATTACTCGAGAGAGAGAGAACCCTGGTTGATACCCGACGCAGGCTCGCAGGTTCGCAGGTTCGCAGGTTCGCTCGCTCCCGGTTCGGACGAAATTGCATTATCTCGTGCCGATCTTGTCCCGACCAGAGGTGGACAGATGGTGGCATGATATTGCATGTTCGAATGAGGGGGATGCGCAGGAATCCACCGCTCTTCTACAGTTGCCGCGTGTAGACGGATTTGTCTCTGGCTTCCGATTGATGCTCTTCTTGCCTGCCCATCTCCTCGTAGGACTTCTGAAGTCGGCTCTCTCTGCTAGCCCAGCCTATCACTTTCAATTTCGGGGTCTCCGCGACCGCCCATTCCCTTCCACGCGGATGGGTGTTCTGTTCTGTTCTGCTCAGGTCCCCCTTCGGGAAAGAATGTGTTCACCACCATTTGTGCACTCTCATATGATTGTATTCTTTCCGATTCCAGTTTTCTGATGCCAGTTTGCCCCAAGAAAAAAAGGTTACGTGTCTAGATCAGTACCTAACATCGATTGCTCATAATGTGAGAAAGGTGTGTGTGTGCCTTTGGCGGCAACAGGGTGCGCACCATCCCCTTCACCTCTTGACAAAAACAAGCATCAGAGGCCCAGGCTTCAAAACCAAATTATCCCTCATCTTGGCGTAGACGTCCGTCCCGTCCTCCCCGGGCGCGTGCTCAAACCTGTAGTTCATGACGGTGTAGGCGATCACCAGCCTCAGGACGTTCATGGCTAGTCTTTTGCCCACGCAGTTATTCGGTCCCGTCAGGAACGGAAAAAATGCTTTGGGGTCCTTGACCAGTTGTGGGCTTGTTGTCCATCTCTCTGTTCGACAGTCAGTATGATATATATATATATGTATGTACGTCTCACGGGGAGAGAACATACCGGGAATAAATTTATCTGCCATCTCGAATGCCTGCTCGCTTCTGTGCATCACGTACCCCGGCACTCTCACCGCTACGCCGCCCGGTATGTATGTACCGTCGCCTACTACGATGCCTTCTGGCGGGGTGAGACGGGCGGCGTTGTTGGCCACGGGGTTATCGAGACGGAGGGTTTCGTTGATGATTGCGTCTATGAGTGGGATTGTGGCCAGATCGGCCGAGGTAAATTCTCCGGGGATGGTCAGGCCGTACAAGGGGGTGACGAGGGAGAGGAGGGTGGATTGGTAGGATGGGTTGGCCGAGAGGTGGTAGAAGAATTGGGAGAGGACGAGGCCGATTGTGTCACTGTGAAGGTGTTAACCGAGGGCAGCTCGAAATGGTATGGTGGGGGAGGGTACTGACGTTGCGGCTAGGAGTATCATGGCTGAGTCGAGGTAGATGAGGTGCTTGTTGAAGAAGGCGGTTGGCTTTTCGGAGCGGAAGTCTTCTATGAAGTGGCCTATCATGTCGTTTGTGTGATTTTTTTCGTCCTGAGAGAGGGGGGATATTAGCAAGCAGCACTCTGTAAAGGGTGTGGATTCATCTTGCATTCAAACGCCTATCCGCCATCTCTTGTGCCAACCGATCGAATTCAGCTTCCAGTCCTTTCAGTCCCAACCCCTTGAGTATCGCAAGGGGCCATATCAGCTCGCCCAGCCTCCCCATGGGGCCAAACATCTGCTGTAGATAATCTAGCATGTCGTTATGCTTTCCCTCTTGCAGTGTGCTGAATTCGTGGCTGAATCCAATCTTGCCCATGTGGTCGAACGTCAGGAGGTTGGAGTAGAGCGTGGTGTTGATGGGCGTTCCGTTCAAAGACTTTAATGTGTCCAGCCATGTGTGGCATACTTGGCGGGTTCTATCCTCGTAGATGGCGAGCTGCTTCGATGACATGGCTCTCTCCCAGACCTGCCTCCTCCAGCGGTGTTCTTCTCTTGTAAGAATCCCGTCGAGATTGTATTGGCCTTTAGACTCGAGGGCGTTGTAGACACCGGCATCCTTCTTTCTGCATTTGCTTTTTGATGCGTGGATTTTGTCAATGGCATCAGAAGACACAATGTAGAGCTCGTTGGGCGCTTTGAAGGTCAGTTTAGGATTCCGAAAAAAAAAACGTCGTGCAGAAAGACACTTACCCACTCGTACGATGTTGCCGTAAATCTTGAATAGCTTCTCCTGCTCAAGGTGCAACTGGCCGTTCCTGGCCTGCCACGGGCCGTAGAACCTTGTGCATTTCGCAGCAAATGGACCGGGGAAATGTCTCAAGGGGTGGAAAAACAATCTGTAAATGATGATGCTGGTAAACAGAGAGAAAAGATATGTTGCAAAAACAGCTGTTGATATCAAAAAGCCCCTGCTAATTCCCGTCTGAGTTGTGATGGCGGTCGTGAGTCCGGCGTATGCTAGTGAATGGCCGATCAAGATGCCGAAAGCCTGCATATCTCTGTATCCGCGGACGAAGTACAGGACATGGGATAGAAATCCCGTTATTGCCGCCACAGCACATGCCCGAGTGAGGTCATCGCGGGCGGCCACCCAAGAGGGAAGGACCAGAAGATCCATGTTAGCGGCCCTTTCTTAAACTTCAGGTTGACAGTTGAGGGAACAGTTTGCGCTCCAGGGCCAGGAATGCTTGACATTTCATATCTGAAAGCTTCCATCATAAATATCTCACATCGGGGAACTATCCCCATTTTTTATGTTGCTGACTGATGACAATTTGATGCTCTTCACTGGTCAATGCGGGACGCGATCAGCATGGTGTGTGCGGGGAGCTGCGGTAAGAATTTGGCGTCATGACCGAAGCGAGGTGTAGACGAGGTGTGATTGGTACCAGTTTTTTCTTCGACCCGGTTGCGCGCATGAATGAGTAAATAGCGTGTTCACACTAAGGCGTGGTGATATGGAGGGTGGCATTTGACGTATCTTGCTGACCTGGCTGGTGTGTATTCGACAGACCCAATGATCCCCAGGTTATGTGCCTCATTTTGTCTAAAACGTAGTAGCATGTCTAGATACATCGAAAGGCCAGCCCATCCAATCCAAGCGCTAGTTACACGCTAGGTCCTAGTGCCCTGACCATTCGGAATGAACTGTGAGCTTGGAACAAACCTCACGCTCACTCCATCCTCGCTCAGTACCGTTTCATGATCTGAACCAAACCGTGAGCTTTCAGATCGAACCCTCAACTCCCTGAGCCTTGGCTCCAATTCCTTGCTGTACCAGTCTTTAGAGGCATCTTCGGAGAGTTCCGAGTCGGCTGTCTCAATGGCAAGATACAGAGGGAGTACTCGCGTGCCTCGCCGGCCCCTCATACATTGATGTTGCAGTACGGACTTGGGCAGGATATAGACTGTTGCATGGTCTGCGTAAAGGTCTGCAATAAAGTATCTCAGCCTCGGACAACCGGCAGTGGGAAGGATAATCTTCTTCGGCTCTTCCCTGGTTCCAGAAAGCTGTTTGGGGTCCCGACTGAGCAGATCAGCAATGGTGAACCTTTCACCTTCAGGCTCGGCCTTCTCAGTCTCTGGATCAGCGGCCGGATCCGACCTTTGCAGACTTATCACCAGGTTTCGATCTGCAGCGGCCGGGTTGATGGTCTGGATGCGTCGACCGCGGTATCGGACACACAGCAAAATAGTTTCGGGATCGCCCTCCCAGTCTGCCTCGATATGAAACGTGGCATCCTCCAAGGGCTTGTTGTTGATGAAAGGTCTAAAGACATCGGGCCAACTCACCCCATCAGTGACCCGGGATAAGAGCTTATCAGGAACACCAGGGCGGACCAGCCCGTTTGGTCCGACAGGTATGCCGCTGACATCCACATCCAGTAGAACAAACTGGCCGTCGTCACGGGGACATGTGCAGGGTTTGACGAGACTCTGGACGAGAAGAGCGCGCTTGTCAATAACACCAAGACACCACCTATCCCGACCGTACGATCCTGTGCCTGATGATTTATCAGGCGCCTCCGGATTAGTTGGCGTTCCCAGAAGAAGAACCGACAAGATGCTGATGATACTCTCACGCCTGAAGATGATGATACCTTTAGACCTGAAGTTGTTGCCGGCAGACAGGTGGTGCGCTCTCATCAATGACAGGAACGAGACGTTCCTAAAGCCCCAGTAACCTTCGGCAATGTTGAGGCAGAGCATCGACGTGTCAACCAGCTTGAGAAACACGCCGTAGTAGTATCCCATGAAGAATGCCTGGAATATGGTAAAGGTGTTTATCTTTGCTGTATCCGTCATCTCGGTGCTCATGATGCTGGAGTTGGGGATCAAGGGGCCCTCGAGGGTTTGACTGGAAAGCCAGCTTAGGAGCGCCGGTGATTCGTGGCTGAATGTCTCCTTCAACGCGCCACAAAGCTCTGCATTGGCAAAAAATCCGTGAGAGAAGGCCAGCGTAAAGATCTCGTCGGCCACCCTTCCGGGTTCGCTTCCGAGGTCGTGGACGACATATCGAAAGTCATCGTGCTGAATATCTTGCTGCAGTATACTCTCGGGAGCCAACGGACTGCAGGCAACAAACTCTGATGCCTTTTGTCCTTCCTTCCACGCCATACGACACCGGTTTGCGGTGTCCAAGTCGACAGGAAAACTCGACAAGGATTCAGATGGATGCTGGAGGTTGATGGGTGTGGATGGTGGTCTCGGACAGGCCAAACGCGACACGGGAGGGTTTGACTGGATCGACCATTCCTGATCTCGCTGATACTGAAGCCGAATCGGTCCTGCGATTGAGCTCTCGCCTAGACCGTGGACGCCGAGGACGTCGGCTCCAAGTTTCGAGAGGCACCACGCGACCCCTGCCACATCCGACGAGCTGGTCTGAAACAAGTCAGACTTGTCCGTAACCAGCCAAACAAGAAACCGGACCATGTATGGAGTGTCACCCGAAGGTATCAGCCCTGATGCGATGCAATCTCTGTCCAGAAGCTCCTTTCGAATGCGACGGGCCTCACCTGCCATGCCGCGAACAATGGCCGAAGACCGCCAGCTGTTGATCCTTTGAGAGTACTGGGAAGCCAAAACATCTTCTCCGTAGTCGGTGGCGCCCAAGACCTCGGTCAGAAATTTCCGCACTACGGATCTGACTTGGTTGTTGGTGCAGAAGGCATCAAGGGTCCCAACAATGCAGATCATGAGAGCGGTAAACTGGGTCAGCTGCTCGAGGTTCTTGCTGGCCAGCTCCCCTTTGACGACGGAGGGCTTGTCCGAGGCGAGGAGAAACATCTCTTCGCCCCATCTTTTGTTGAACTGGCGTGTGCCGATTAGGCCGCCGCGGCGTAGGATGTCCAACTCATCTTGATCAAGGAGCTCCAAGAAGTCTCGGTCTCCCGAAGCAGCCGAGAGCCAATTCCCGACCCTCTTGCTGAGGGAGAAAAGGGTGGCAACGTCTGAGATACCCAGCCCCAGCGCCGTCGGGGAACCAACTCCCGTCGATACTTGAAGAGATATGAGGAACGAAATCAGCAGAGATAGAGTGATACCAGAAGACCAAACGAAGTTTGACTTGGATGAAAAATTTCATCTTTCCTTGGCTGCGTGATTTTACTTGTACCTCGCAACCACACCCGGGCGTATACATGCACCCATGCCGGGCACGGTGCCAAGTAAGAGGCGGCCAAATCAGTCCACAAATGGGTTAATAAACCCGACAACATGCAGACCTTGGTTCCTTGAAGCCATGCCTTGACTACTTTTCTTCATGTCGAATAGGGAGCGGCTGCTGGATGTTGACCCTGCGGGAAAATCACACTTTAACAGACACACCAACGCACAGCGGCCACTCTCGATAGGGTTACCCGTCTTTTCGCTGAAGTTGACGAACTTGTTCCCGCGACCTATATTCTGTAAAACGTGATACAGCATCCGGAACGACTCCGAGCCTCCACGTCCCCAGATCGGAGAGAACGAGAAGACGTGATAGCATTGCTGCAAGCTCAGAAATGGTGATTTTGTGACAACAGTAGGACCTCTAATTATTCACACACAAGCTGAATGCGGTTAGAAGTAATAAATTGCGGCTGCAGAGATAAAAGTCTGCTCGAAAGAAAAGAAAAGAAAAGAAAGATCGTGCCCTTTACAGCTGAATACCTAGGCCGAATAGTGTCCAAACCCTTTATCGACCAACGCTCCCATAGGTCTCCTCAAACCCTTTGGCCTCCCGGACCAAAAACCCATCAAACGTCCCCATCTCGACCCCCCAACCCCTAACCTCGTCCAAGTCAACCAGTCCCGCCATCCCTTCGGCCATCTTCTGCACCGCCAACAGCGGATTCCCCGCCAAACCCTCCCGAACCTCCTCCTCGCTCAAATACCGCGCTTTGATGACATGATCCCGTCCGGTCGCCTCGGCAATCTTTTTAATCACTTCGTCAACAGCCAGCTTCTCGCTCGCAAGTGTTATTTTCTGTCCGTGGAATTTTTCGGGCTCACGAAAAGCAGCCACAGCGAAACGGGCTATGTCCTCTTGATCCACGAGCGGAAGCAGCTCGTCGGGTTTGTAAGCCAAAGTGAAAGTCCCCGTGTCCAGCGTGCCGGGGTACAGGAACTCGACTTTGGGGGACAGGAAATTGGCCATGAAGAAGCCCGGCTGGAGGATCGTCCAGGTTTTGAATTTGTACTCAGCGGAGGAGGAGATGAGGGATTCGATTTCAGATTTCGCCTGCCGCATTTTGAGAGTGAAAGGGGTTTGGGCGAATTCGGCAAGGTATTTTAGGGGGAAAGAGCTGCTGTATACTACCTGTTGGACTCCGGAGGAACGGGCGAGGGAGAGGATGGTCTTGGCCCAGGCCAGCTCGCTGGTTTCGTTGGTGAGGTCCGGCATGAGGTTGAGGAAGAGGTGGGTGCAGTTTTTGAGAGCGGCGGCGAGGGCGGGGGCGGAGCCGCGGTCCCAGGAGGCTGCCTGGTGGACGTGCACGCCGAGGGCGGAAAGAGACGCGGCGGCCGGGGAGGAGGGGTTGCGGGTTGTTGTGTGGACTTCCCAGTTGAGGGAGCGGAGTTGGCGGGCGACGGCTGAGCCCTGGCAGCCCGTGGCGCTGGTGACGAAGACTTTGGGGGTGGTCATTGTGTTGATTATGAGGGTTGTGAGGAATGGTGTGGGAATTGTCAAGTACAGGCATGTGGCTTTATACTCCCAACGTTGACAAGAGGCTAGGAGACCTCGGGATTTTCCACTCGGCGCTATCATTCCCTCTGGGCCAATCACATATTGGGTTTGGCTGTTGCATGCCTTGGAGACAGACGCGATTACAAATTCTTGCTGAATTTCCGGAGACATGACGGCACAAAGTCAATCCGTCCGGAGACTTAAACTCGGTCTCTCAACGACAGTAGTATTTACAACTCGTCTCATATTTACATGTACATACAAATGATATTTGTCATCAAACCCCCTTTTACTCAACCCAGACAACAGCGCTCAGACCATCCTCCTCACCGGCCCGTCCCTTCTGGCCAACCTGAACGTTGGCAACGAGCTTGCCAAGCTTTCCAGTGGCAGGATCTCTGGCGACAATGGCGACATTGCTTGAAGTCTGACCACCGATGGCAACGAGAGTCCCATCCTTGTTGAAGGAGAATGTGCGAGGGTAGTAAGAGTAAGAGTTTGCAGCCTCGAGCCAAGCAATAGCACCGGTCGACGGATCAATGGTGTAAATGGCAATCGAATCTTGCTGGTTGCCAAAGGTCTGATCGGCTCTGTTGGAAGCATAGAGGAAGTTTCCTTGGACGCGGATCTCGGCGGCCTTGGTGGTTGGGCCTCCCTTCTTGCCGGGAGCATAAGTGGAGATGGTGTGAGTCCTGGTGAGGGAGATGCAGTTGTTGGTGTAGCTGACGTCCCAGGCGGAGACGGAGTTGCCGAGCTCGTTGAGGGAGTAGAGCTTCTCCTTGGTGCCTTCGGCCGACTTCCAGAACTTGACGTGGCGGGGGCCGTCACCGGCGCCGGTGGCGTGGTTGGCGCAGGAGGTGAGACGGCCCGAGTTGGCGTCGATGCGGAAGACGCGGATCAAGTCGGCACCGAGATCGGGGACGAGGATGAACTGGCCGGTGGGGTCGAGGTGAACCTCGTGGGGGTGAGGAACATCCTGGCGGGCGTTGGGGCCTCTCCTGGCGAGAGTAAACTTCTCCGTCTGCGCCACGCGGCTGCCCTGAAGGGGAAGCTTGTAGGTGGTGATGGTTGACGGGGAGCTGGCATCCGTTAGATCTCCGTCGTCTCGCCTGATGCTCGAGCTGGTAGACTTACTACTCGGCCGTGGCAACGAAGCCCCGTCCGTTTGAACCGCCGTAAAGGGTGCCGTGGACAGAGTTTCCACTGACGCTCAGGGATGAGGCAAGAGAGAGACGGCCATCGGTTCCAATGTTGAACTCGGCGTGCTGACCTCTGCCGGACCACGACTCGTCAAAGCAGTAGACCTTGCGAACGTCCGAGTACAATTCCAGCCAGCCGGGAGTGGTGCCGCACCCGCTCGTCTGCTGAGCGACGGAAATGGTACCGCTCTGTCCGTTTGTGGTCAGGGACAAGCTGTAGATGCCGCCCGCAAAGTGAGAGGCGATCAGGTTCACGCCCAAGGCGCCCTTTGCGAGGCTGATGCCGGCCAACAGTTGTGCGATACGAAGCATGACGACGGAGTGCTCAAAAGACTGAATTGTACCCTGAGCCTGGTTACTGTTCACGAATCCCTGGATTATATATATACATATGGTGTGGCTCGGAGCAAAAACGCATCATCGGCTTGCCCCTTTTAGCCGGAATGCCAGCAATACCGTCGAATGCGGAGTTCCCCAGATTCCTGGTGGGTCGAATAAGGCGGATGAAACAAGCGGCCATGACTGGTAATAGCCGGAATCATGTTAGCCTGTCGTGGACGGTTCGGGGATAATTGCAAACCCCTTGCAGCGGCCCCCCCGTCAAGATCGTTTACTGGTAAATATGTGGGAGAGATCACCACACACGGTCCGTCATTGCCCAATCTGTCGGGTTCCATCCAGCCGGATGGCGGTGCCGCGTGGCAGGTGATGGTGTTGACAGGAGCAGATGTCCTCGTGGAACAAGCTGAGTCCGGTCTTTGCATTGCGATGGGGATTCTTTCAATGTCTATTCACACCAGAATGCCTGTTTTTGGCGCTCCAATGTCCTGCTCTCGCTTCGCGCATCTAGCTCCATCAGCATTCATGCGCTCCAATCGTCATCATTTATCGACCCTCTTTCATCCCGCTGCTTCCGTATTTCCTCCCCCAGCTTCTCACCTTCTTGTCCATATCCCATCTCACAAACACCATAACCAAAATCACCACCCACCCCAGCATCGTGTCCAGGAATCCTCTTACGAATCCGCCCCTCACGCTCCCTCCGAGCATCGACGTCATGACGGCATGAATAATGCCCGAAGTGGGAACTAGCTCCCGTCCACTTTCCAACCCCTTAATCGCTCTCCTTGCACATTCATCAGGGGTAAGAACTTGATCACCCTCCTCCAGACTTTTAGTCAGATCCGTCTTGACCTTGTTCTCCTCGATCAACGACCGCGTCGGCATCGTAGCAGGAAAAACGGTGTGCACTCTCACGGCGGGCAGCTCAGGATGCGCGGCGGCGTACAAGTTCATTTCCTGTGAGAGGGAATCGGCCAAGGACCGGATTGCCGCTTTGGAGGGAGAATACGGCGTGAATCCGGCAAAGGAGAAAAATGAGACAAACGAGGCGGTGAAGATGAGATGACGCGACTCGGATGATGGTGATGGTGATGACTCTGGGCGCAACCAAGCGTTCAAAATGGCGTGGGCCATGTAAACACAGGACAAGTAGTTGCTGTCCATCATTTTCTGGAACTGGTCGATGGGAGTGTCGATGAAGAGGGACGGGTGGGCGCTACCGGAGCAGCACCAGACCACGTCGGGGGGCGAGTTGTTGTTCCATCTTGTTGCTTTTGCGATAACGGCCGAGCAGGCATCTGGTGAAGTGACGTCGGCGACAATGTGGTGAAAACGCTGCGTGGTTTTGGAGCGGGCAGAGTCCCGTATCTCCTCGTCGGCCGTCTTGAGCTTGGCAATGTCTCGGGCAACAATGATGACATTGGCACCCTTGGCGGCAAGTTGCTTTGCAGCACTGAGGCCCAATCCAGATGAGCCGCCCGTGATGAGGACCGTCTATGCAAGTTTGACCGTTGGTTAGTAAAATCTTGCTCTTTCATCCGTTCTTGGGCTTGCAACTTACTCGGCCTTGGACAACAAAGTGACTCGTCGACCAAAACATGATGATTCGGATGAGCGGAATGTTGCTGACAACCAACTCCAACTCCAAATTGATGCGTCGCGCTTAAATATTGACGCCACTGTGCCGCAGCGGATGCGGGCCTGTGTTCACCTCATTCGGCCACCCAAGTCCGATTCAGGTCCGAAAATCTATTACCAGTTCTGGTTACTCTTTGTCCACGACGACTTGAAAGCCGAACGCAAACTTGAGCCTTGGTCAAGACCACGGACCTGCCAGAAAACACGGGACTTTCCGATCCAGATGCATCCAGCTATTGAAGATAAAAAAAAAAAAAAACGGTTGATGATCATCCGGAGCGGGCCGCCGGTGGCTGACTTGAAGAGGCTTCGGACTCTCTTACCTTCCATGGCTCAATGAAATTAAAGACTGTTTGGTGTTCCTTATTCTGGAACCTCGTGAAAAATAAGGATAGGATGTTTCACAATCGTTGTAGGATTTGGTATTTGCCCTCTTTTCCAGGCAGGGAGTCAAGCAGACAAATAGAATACCAGGTACTTTTGCCCAGCCAAAGACTCGACTCCCGTGGCGGGAAGATCTACGCCGCGGATCAAGTTTTCTTTGTCCTGCTCTCGCCGAACATAAAGCTACCCCGATCCGCGACCGCTTAAGTTTGCCTCGAGTCTCATCTGTGGCCTCGACTGAACCATGTTGCACTTGCAAAATGTCGGACCCGGCCGCCCTCGTGCCGACTGGAGAGACGGGAGATGCGAACGGCATTCTCGTCGTCAGCGGGCTGTGCGCCATCCTCGCCATCATCTTCATCATCTTGCGATTCTACGTCCGAATCGCCTTCCGCCAAGGGGTCAAGCGGGATGACTGGATGCTACTGTTCTCGACCTTGTTATTCCTGCTGTTGGGGAGTATCCTGGTTTGGTGCTACACCATCGCCGACGGGCTGGTGCAGAACCTGGATACCCCAACGGAAACCGACGGATCGGGCGACTCGGAAGTCGAATTGTATCTCAAGCTCCTCCTCGCACTCGCCATCATCTACTTTACGCTGGCGACCGCGACGAAGCTGGGCATCTTGATCATGTACAACAGGATATTCGACAAGGATAGAATATTTCGATATCAGCTGTGGACGGTTACCGGTCTGGTCGTGGCCTTTTGGATCGCCACAACCGTCGCCAACCTGACGAGCTGCGTCCCGCTGGAATACAACTGGATCAACACGCTGCAGGATCCGCGGTACTGCTTCAACCAGAACGTCTTTTGGGCGGCAGCTGGGAGTGCCGAGCTCGCACTCGACGTTTTGGTTCTGGCCCTTCCCATCGGCGCTCTCACCAGAGTCCGTCTCACCTTTCACCAAAAGCTATCCGCCGGCGGCATCTTTTTTCTCGGCGGTTTCGTCATCATCACCGGAATCGTCCGCGTCGTCGTCGGTTACGATCCCCACGGCCGAGTCCCCAAGCACTACGACATTGTTGTGTGGACGTCACTCCACTCTGGAGTTTCGCTCGTCTGCGCCACCCTCCCTGTGATGGGGCCGGTGCTGAGGATTGTTCGACGCTCGAAGCCGATCGGTCATCTCTTTCGAGTTGGATCTCGGTTAAATTCTGGCTCCAGGTCACGTCCAACTGACAGATCAGAGCCATCAGCAGGAACCGATGAGAGCTGAGTTGAGAATCAAAAATAGAGAGAATCCCCGTTGGTTCTCGCAAAAACACCGCGTGGCCTGAGCACCTACGTAAAACGCAAGGGTGTCGTCATGTTTTGGCCTAAACACCAGGTCGTTTTCCACACTCTGATGCAACTAGGCCCCGGTAGGACGTCATATACATCAAGACGAGCATTTCAGTGACGGTGGATTATGTCACATCAGCTGCCAGCCCTCTCTTTTAAAAGTGCTAATTCCATCCCGCACTCTCTCTCTGTCTCTCTCTCTCCTCTTCAACTCCTGAACCGGCCATTGTAAACAAACCGAACACGAGAACCAAAAATGGACGCCGCCAGAAACTTGTTCGACAACCCAATCGTGCGGACCTTTCTCGGCCTGCACAACTTCCTCATCCTCGCCTCCTCGACCATCATAACGGGCATCATCTCCTACCTCCTCCACCGGTACACCTACCGCAACACCCACTTGGTCTACCAGGAAGGCATCGCGGTCCTGACTCTGTTCCTCTACCTGTTCGCCTCGGTCAGCCCCGCGTTCAAGAACTACCGCGGCTATTTGCTTCCTCTCAACTTGATCCTCTCCTACCTCTGGCTTACGGGTCTCATCTTCTCGAGCCAGGACTACGCGGGCCACCGGTGCTACTACAACTCCCCGCCGCCCATCTCGGGGGGCCCGAATCCCAACAGTCTGGTTAATCGGTCTTCTCACTGCCGGCTGAAGCACGCCGTGCAGGCCTTTTGGATTATTGGGTTGTGAGTAATTTATGCTTGGACGATGAGTTGTTACCAAAGAGTTTTTGATCTGACGAATTTGTTTGTGTGTGGGTGCGTGTGGGTGGGATAGCTCCTACCTTTTCCTTAATGCTATCATGGAAGCTCTGATGTGGGCTGGCTCTCGCCGCAACAGGCTGTTGAACAATGGGAACGTCGAGAAGGACAGGCCGCTGACTACCGCCACCGGTACGGCGAATGGCGGCGGTGTCACGACTGTGTAATACACGCCGCGATTTGATTGATGGATGGATGGAGTGAGGGACGATGGGGGTCGGGTTAGTGAAGACGTTTGGCTGATTGGCACAGGCGCGAGGGTGCCACGAATATTCCTGGAAGACGATGTTTGTGTACTGTACATGTACAGTGGGTTTCCTGTACTCTCTCCATCTCGTGGTTTGAGGTGTTTTATTATGGGTTAATTTCATTTCCGAGGCGAGTAACGGGATGGCCTGTCATGTAATAATAATATCCCTTTTTCGCAGTGAATAAAATCACATATCTATTTGCGTTCTACCAGGCTGGAACTATAAAACGACCGCATAATGACTAAACAATTACCGTTCAAAAAAAAAAAACTCATCCTTCGATTCTTGCCCATTCTAATCAGGCCGGCAAACAGGTCTTGGCCCACAGGTACACACGGAGCTTCAAGGGAAGTTTGTGCTTCTTCCCCGGACGCCTGTCGGGTGCGGCGCTGATGTGGTGGTGCACTTCCACCCCCGTCTTCTCGTTCACGGGCGTCTCCAGAGACGACAGAGACTCCTTGGGTCTGGGGGCAGCCGGTTTGGGACCCGAGTAGATCTGGAGAGGGCGCCACAGCTTGATGGGCTTGACTGTTCACTTAATGTCAGCCGCGCATCACCCCATAGACGAAGGGAAAGAAAACGCATACCCAGAGTTTCACGCCAGTGTGACAACCCACCAGCAATTCTCGACAGACAGATAATAGCAGTGATCATATCCTGGTCAAAGCCCCTATTTCACAAGAAAAAAGAAGTCAGCGGTTGAATAAAAGCCCTAGGAAGTTTGAAGCAGTCCCAAAAAAAAAAAAAAAAATAACTCACAAAGCAGAATACAAAAAACATCCCAGCAAGTCGGCATTGGCCTTCAACTTCCTCTTGACAAAATACTCGTCCTCGCTCGCAATCTTGTCGATCGCCAGCGCGACCCTCAGCAGCGGATTGGACCCGACTTTTTCCTGGTTCCGCCCAATCAATTCCTCGATCAGTCCGAGCCGGGGATCGCGCGTCTTGTAGATGCGGTGTCCATACCCGTACAGCCGGAACTTCTTGGCCTTGACGGCCTCGATGAACGCGGGGACGTACGACGGGTCCTTGATCATCTCGAGGGACGAGTACGCGAGGTCGATGGCTCCGCCGTGGAGGGGACCGAACCCGCAGATGAGGCCGGCCATGACGCACGAAGTCGGGTCTGTGAGCGTCGAGGCCGTGTGCAGCATGCCGGCGGTGGAGTTGGTCATCTCGTGGTCGGCGTAGAGGATCCAGAGCTTGGAGAGGCATGCTTCGATTTCGGCATCCGGACCGGAGCCGCCGGTCGTCGGGTCGGTCATGCCCATCATGGCCAGCAGGTTGCCGATCAGAGTGCCGCCGGGGGTAGGCTTCGTGAAGGGCGTGTTGCGTTTGTGACAGTGGACGAGGGCGATGGTGGTGCTGTAGTATCCGATGGTGCGAAGGATGGCCTTGTCGGCTTTTTTGAGGTCGTTGTGGAACATGGGCTTGTGTTGGCGTCTGGCCGCCGCGGCGACTTTGTCGGCTGCGACGAAGGCGCTGAGACCGGCCATGATCATGGGGTAGGTTTCCGAGTCGCGACTAGGGAGCGGGACATCAGTGATTATCTCCTCGAGTGCAGAAAGAAGGGGTTTAGCTTACGGAAAAGCAGAAATGGTCTTGATGACGCTCTTTGGAGGTATTTGGGCAGCGCTGATGGCGGTTCGGACGGCCTTCTTCTCCGCCGGGGTCGGCAGCTTGTTCCAGACAAGGAGATGGAGCACATCTTCAAAGTCGTGATCTCGAAACAGGTCTTCAATCGGTATGCCGCGATACTCGATTGTTCCTCGGTGACCATCACTGGACAAACATTATGTTAAGAAGGTGTTGGGGGAGTAGTAGTGGCAAAGGCAGATGGCATACATGCGGGTTATCTCGGATTCCATGCACGCTGTATTCTCATAGCCATTGTCAAGAATGGTCAACTTTTGACGAGTCCCATCGTCATCGCCGGTGTCAGGAATCGTGATGGAGGCGAGATCTTTGGCACGGATGTGGTTGCCGTGGATTGGGATCTCATACTCGGTCTCGGTACGAGAGTCGACGACCCGAAGGTGACCCGTTTGAGTGGTTTCCATGTTTCCTCAAGAAGGAGAAGTGTGGAGAGCGTCTGATGTCCTTCAATTCTGTTTTCTCCCTGGTGTCGAGCTTGTTGATATCTATTTATCCTCCCCTTCTCCATCATTTCGATCATGTTAACATCTCCTCTTGTGTCTTTGGCCATGTCTCGCGCTTGTCCGGCCAGCAAGAGGATCCGCTGGCGATCACTTCCTCTCTTGTCGTCAACGCTTGGATGAGGCCCACATGCTCACGTCTCGCTTTCCCGTGTCTGACCCATTTGAGAGGGCCGTGGTCGAGATGGGATCGTGGGAAAGTGTGCTTTTCAAGTCTGGACTGACAATCTTGCGCGTCAATTTACCACCGAGCTGATCACGCCCGTTCTCTCGGCGCTCTGGGCGTGCTTCAACATGACTCCTCTGCGGCCCCTACCAGACCTGGCCTCGGAAGGGTGAATCACATAAAAGGGGTTTCCTCGCTTTCCTTTATTACACATGCTTAATCAAAAACATTGCACTTCTGGTGTCTTTGAATATTTCCCACACAATAAAACCCCTCACTTTACTCTTTCCCTCTAACCGTTAAAATGCCTACCGCCGCTGTTGCCCCTGCCTCCACCACCGGCTTCCTCTGCATGTGGAACGGCACCAAGGACAACGAAGCTGCCTATGTCGACTACGCCACTGGAAACACCAACCTCAACGAGCCCAAGAAGGTCAACATCGTGGCCCACAACATCCGCACTCTCAACAACAAGCCGACTCTCAAAGACAATGGCTATGAGCTTTCGACCCAGATCACATCTCTCTCTCCCGGGCAGCTCCTCGTCGGCATGAAGTCCGAGGGTCGCAAGGCCATCGAAGAGGTCTATTATCCCGAGTGCAAGGCCATCATCCAGAAGCTCACCGGAGCGCCCATCGTGGAGCCCTACATCTTCCGCGTCCGCCAGAACGGCGCCAACCCTCGCGACTTTGGGTCCAAAAATGTCACCAATGCCGCCATGACAAAGGCCTCTCTGCCCATTGCTCATGTCGACCGCGACCGTCTCACCCTCCGTGACGGCATCATCGAACACTTTAGTGCCGAGAAGGCCACCGAGCTGATGTTCAAGTTCAAGCGGTTTGCGCAGATCAACGTCTGGCGAGGCATCAACGACACCATCCAGAGCTGGCCGCTTGCTTTCATTGACCACACCAGGGTCGCCGGATGGGACTACGAGAGCCACATGGCTGTCGTTGAGCCGAGGAACGACCCCCGCGTTGCCATTCGCGGGCCCAAATCTCAGGACAGCGTGTTGAAGCACGAGGATGCCTACGAATACTACTACGCCAGTGACATGAAGAGGGACGAGGTGTTTGTGTTTTCTTCTGGCGATAGCGACGTCAGCAAGGTTGTTCCTCACGGGGCGTTCTGGGACGACAACACTGTTGAGAAGGCGCCCACCCGCTGCTCCATCGAGGTCAGAGCTTGGGTCTTTTTTGATGAGTAATCTGCCTTTTTAGGTAGGCATCACATGGTGACGCATGTAGCTACGTAGTAGCAGATCCTCTCAATTCTCAATTCTCAATTCTCAATTCTCAATTCTCAATTCTCAATTCTCAATTCTAAAAGTTGCGTGCCTGTAAAAAAAAGTCTCGGGTGCTGTGAGATGCGACCGTATGGCCGCGGAAAATAGAATGTAGATTTTCCACATGTTGTTGTCAACGGTCCACCACGAGACATTCAGAGCCTGTCAGGGTCGTCCCGGGCCATGTCTGATTGTGATGTGATGTGTGGAAAGGGGTCGGGTTTCAACGCTTGGACACTAATGGTTGACGTATCTCATGATCAGCATGTCTCAATCACAACATCTTCTCTTATATTCCGTCGAGACATTCCAAAATGATGACGTTCTGGCCCTACCGAACACACCGAGACATGATCTTGACTCTCGCTTCTTGTCGCCATGACATTGGTTGATGTCATGGCGGCAAGAATGCTGAGATCGACCCGCAAAGCCTGTGAAACATGGAAAGGGGCACAGCAGCTGGGGATCGGTGACTCTCTGAAGTGGTTGGCAGCGTACCTGACTTACCAGGACCTAGTTGCGTTTGTTGATATCATGATAATTCTATCTGAAAATTGAGATAAAATGCAATTTCAAGTTTTTCTTTAGTAGTGTTCTCCGCTCGTCTGTTTACATCTACTCCAGGGTCCAACAATGGCCCAACACTTTTCGAAATCGACTGCTAAAAAAGGGGGACTCAAGACGAATGACATACCCAATACGGATATCGCATTCCAACAACGTACCAAGACGGGCTGAAAGAAGGGGGCCAAGCTTGATTCGGATCATCAACGGACATGATGCCCTCGGCGGCACCGGCTCCTCCTGCACTGCTGATCGCAGTCTCAAGAGCCCTTTGCCGGCGACCGAATTACATTATGTACCAGGTAATCCCATCTCACAACCGGCTTGGGTCACCCCACCGATCGACGCATTGAACCTTTGATCACAATCAAGGACGCAATCTTTTGTTTGATATCAGAAACATGACTGATCCGGCATCGGCTTCCGCGCCGGCGGAATCACTATCGGAGCTCCACTCGGAGCTCCACTCGGTGCCAGCCTCGGAATTGCCGATCCGCGTCTCCACCCCGGAAGACCCGGCGGCCCCGCAACAGCAGTACAGCGTCTACTCGGGCTGGCAAAAGATACTCCTAGTGCTGGCAGCGGCAATAGGAGGGTTCTACAACCCCCTCACGGCCCAAGTCTACCTCCCGGCGCTCAACGCGCTGGCAGACGAGTTCCGCGTAACCCCGGCCAAGATCAACCTCACCGTGACGGCCTACATGATATTCCAAGGCATAACCCCGATCCTCTTCGGCGGCCTCACCGACACCCTCGGCCGACGGCCGGCATACATCGTCTCCTTCCTCTTTTACATACCCGCAAACGTCGGCCTCGCCCTCGCGGACAGATACCGTCAACTTCTCGTCGTTCGATGCCTCCAATCGGCAGGATCGGCAACCATCATGGTGCTGGGCCAAGCGGTCGTGGCGGATACAATCACCAGCGCCGAGAGGGGGAGCTACGTGGCCCTCACGGCTCTTCCGTCCGTCCTCGGCCCCAGCATCGGCCCGGTGATTGGCGGAGCAATGACGGCGAGGCTGGGATGGAGAAGCATCTTTTGGATGCTCACCATCTCCTCGGGTGTCAATTTCGTCTTGCTCCTCGTTTTTCTGCCAGAGACTTGCCGCAAAGTGGTCGGCGACGGATCCATCCGACCGAGCCGAGCGATACACCGCACCCTTTGGCAGGCAGTAGCAGTATCCTACCGTCGGCGCCCGTCACGCCCTCAGAATCTTGAGAGCCTCGAGAAACCGGCTTACGATGCTACAAATGCCGCGTTCAACCTGTTCTCGTCGTTTATCCTCCTGCGCGAGATTGAGCTCTGTCTCCTCTTGCTCGTCGGCGGTGTCATCTTTTCGGGTGTATACGCAATCGGCACCGCTGTGCCGCACCAGTTCCGGGAGACGTACAACTTCAACTCGCTCGAGATTGGCCTCATGTACCTCCCCATGGCCGTCGGGGCTATTCTCGCCACCGTCGCCGTCGGGCCGGGGATGGACTGGAATTACCGTCGGCATGCAAAGAGACTGGGAATTGTCCTCGACAAGAAGAAGAAAATGGACCTGCGAGACTTTCCCATCGAAAAAGTTCGGCTGCAGATCACGCTCCCGCTGCTGCTGCTCAGCGTCGCGGTTGTTCTCTGCTGGGGATGGATAACGGCGAACCGCGCAGACATTGAGGAGGTGTGCGCCCTCGTATTTGCAATCGGCTTCTCGCTCGTCGGCGTCAACAATTCCGTCAACTCGTTGATCGTCGACATATTCCCCGACAGGTCTGGCGCGGCGCTCGCAGCGTACAACCTGGCCAAGTGCATCATGGGCGCACTGGCGACGGCGGTCATCAACCCCATGATCGATCGCTTGGGGTTTGCATACGCTTTTACGGTTTTTGGTGGATTATACCTTTTTCTCGTTCCCGTCGTTCTGGTGGTCATGAGAAACGGAATGGGGTGGCGTGAGGCGAGGAGAATACGGGAAGAACGGCAGGGCACGACCAGCAGCGAAAGCGCTAGCAGCGCTGTTGATGCCCGACTGACGCTCAGCCGAGAAGATCCAGAAAAGGCTTAGGTGAGATTGGATAGGATGATGCCATAGATGGATGGCTGTTTATGACTGACTACCTTGGCTACTCAGACCTGCGAAATAGATTTTGATTCTCAACTCCAAAAAGACTGGAAACTTGAAAGTTTTTGTTGATGATAATTAAATGGATGGAATGTCGTCGTTTACTCCCACCCAGCTACTTGGGACGACCAAGACTTTGCCAATGCTCCGATATTGGCCGGTGAAAGCTTGAGTGCATTCAAGTTCCATTCCTCCTTCGTTTAACCCCCTCACGTTGCTTTCGTTTGTTCGCCCAGAGGTGGCATTGCGGCTGATGTGGGTGGTCCCCGAAAAAGCAACCACTTGGCCTGCATCTCGGTCTGCATCTCGTCCCGCACTTTGTCACCCGCATTTAAACCCCCGCCCGGCTTCTGAGAGCACTTCAAAACGTCTGTTTGCTGTCACGGGGTCTTATCGAAAGGGCGTGGCAATGATGAGATGTAGGTACGCCACTGCACATCGGACGGTTGCACCGATCCTGCGTTGATGCAGTATCACTTCAAGACTGACCGACACACCAACCTCCGATATCAATGTTGCTTTTGTGATCCCTATTTTGAACCCCTTACATCTTCCGTCCTAGCTTTGTCTGTGCTCTGAGTCAGTCAATTTTACCGTTCGGAACCCCGTGCAAGAAAAAGAATGGCTGAAAATGAAAGAAAAAAAAAGTGTGATGACAATGTGCTCAGGGATGAAAAAGTGAAAAGACAAAAAAAAAAAAAAAAAAAAAAAAAGGTTGGAACAAGCCATGCGAGGAGGATCATGTGTCCGAGCTGGATGTCGCACAGAGACAGATCCAAGGAAAAACATTCTCTCGGTGAGAGTCGGAGAGTTCGGCCTTGCTGAGAAAAAGATACCTCGGTGAAAAATACCAAAAGCCCCACTGATTCGTCTGATAAGGGCGCGGCGGCCGGGGATAAGCTGTAGGTGTCAGGCAGGTGTGTTCCCAGTTTTTTGATCACCTGCCGATTTGTGCCTCTAAATGGCAGCAAAAGAAGCAGCAGTGAATTATTTTATGCAATACTACATCGTATTTCTAGCCATTCGGTCGAGTGCAGTAAGCAAGCAGCAGCAGCAGCAGCATCTTCTCAGCAAAGAAACTGCCGCTATTTCCGTCATCAACAACCTGACACTTAAACAGCTCCCGTTGACTATCTCGAGACCCCACACAAGCGGCGCCGCCATGTAGGGAAACCTTTGTCAATACGAACTTTTTTGTCGTGACCGGTTTGCATGGCATGTGCTGGTCATGCATACGCACACATGGAGAACCCGCTGTCTCCTGCAGGCCCAAACGACTCGTACCGTGGGCCCTTTCTATTGGAAGCCCGGCGGTGTGGTTGCTTCTTTTTAGTGAAACCCACTCAGCACGTTCCAAGATGCAAGGGATTTCCTCCGCTGTAACTGTCATCACGCCAATATGGCCTTTGTTTCTCGATAATTCCCTACCTGATGTTCTTGGCATTTCCACTTTCACTCCTTCACTTTTCCTGCCCCCATAACCCATCCGAGAGGGATTTTTTTTGGCGAGAGAGTAAAAACTTGAATACGAAAATACCAAGACCAACAAAACCCGTCCATGTGCGCCGGCCGCATTCAATAGACCGTGCCTTAGTGCTTGGGACCTCCACTCGGATTGGTCCAAGCAATCCCGATCAGCTCAGCCATTTTTGTCTTGGTCACATAACTCGGCAAAAGAGAAAAGGAAGGAAAAAAAAGAAGCATCAGATATCGGATATCGGATGCACACCACGCGAGGCCAAGAGAGCAGACCAGGTGGGCAGCGGAAAGGAACATGGAAGGATCACCGGTTACTCGGGACTCGCTCGGGACTTTTCTCCTGCGATAGAACAAGCTGGTATTTGAAAAAGAGATAAAATCAGCCCTCCCTCTGTCGGAATATTTTGCATCTTTTCTTTTTCCAAGCCACACAGACAAAAAAACAGTCTTGCAATAATCTTATAATCATGATTTGGTCACAAATACCATTACTTACAGCGGCAGCGGCAGCAACAGCCTTTACGGCTGTGGCTGCTGCCGCCACCGAGGCACAGTCGTCGTCGTCGGCAGCAACCCCCAACATCAGAGCTCAGAGACGAGACTTTTCCTTGTTAAAAAAACGACAAAACTGCGGAGCGGGCATCGGGAACTGCGGAGCCGGCTTGTGTTGTTCGCAATGGGGATACTGCGGCGTCGGGGCCGAGTACTGCGGTGGTGGCTGCCAGTCCGGGTTCGGCACGTGTGACGGGTAAGCACTCTCTTCCAACCTCAACTCTTGAACAAACATCTGACACTGTCTCAACAGCAACGGTGGCGGCGGCGGCGGCGGCGGCGGAGGAGGAATCCTCGATATTCCCCGTCCAAAATTCGGCAGCGTCCCATACGGCGCCTCATTCCAAACCTGCACCGTCCCCGGCACGGTCGCCCTCACCTTCGACGACGGGCCCTTCCAGTGGACCAGCCTGCTCCTCGACACCCTCTCCAGACTAAACGCCAAGGCGACCTTCTTCATCAACGGCCAAAACTGGGGGATAACCCGCAACGCGCCCTACCCGGACGTCCTCCGCCGCATCGTCAACGAGGGCCACCAGATCGGCTCCCACACCTTCTACCACGCCAACCTCGACACCCTCAGCACCGCTCAGCGCCGCACCGAGATGGCGGGCGTCGAAGAGATCATGCGGGACATCTTTGGCTACATCCCCACCTACATGCGTCCTCCCTACGGCGCCTGCGGCGGCGCCTGCCAGGCCGACATGGGAGCTCTGGGATACCACGTCGTCATGTGGAACATCGACACGCTCGACTACAACAACCAGTCGCCCGCCGCCATCCAAAACAGCGTCAACATCTTCAACGGCGCCGTCAGCAGCAACTCGGCCGCCAATTCGTACATCAGCCTTGAGCACGATGTTCACGAGTGGACCGTCAAGACCCTGGCCGAGGCCATGGTTAACAATGCCAGGAGCAAGGGGTACAGGCTCGTGACCGTGGGAGAGTGCCGCGGAGATCCCTCGGGTAATTGGTATCGCAATGCCGTTACCGGTGCCGCTGTGGGTGGTGGCGGCGGTGGCGGTGGTGGTGGAGGCGGCTTGACTGCTTCTCCCGATGCGACCTGCGGCAACAACAGCGGCAACAGGTACACTTGCACCGGATCGGCCTTTGGCCGCTGCTGCTCGCAGTACGGATGGTGGTAAGTTTTTTTTCCCCCATTGTCCCCTCTGACCAACAAGGCAAGAAAACGAGATATATACTAACAATGACGATAGCGGCTCGACTGCCGAGTACTGCGGATCCGGATGCCAGGGTGGTTTCGGCACCTGCTAATCATTGAATTTTTCATTTCGTTTCATTTCGGGGGTACGAATATCAAGAGGTTTTTTGGATGGCATATTTTGAATAATGTTTTGTATATATAATGACGCTTTTTTTTTTTTCCGTCAATGGGCATAGCCATGGTAGTGTATTCATTCGTGTTTGGTAGATGGATATGTTTTATGAATCACAGAATTATATCCGCAAAGAATATATGTACAAATGTGTGTAATTTGAACCCGTCTGGTCTTTCTCTCACTCATCTTGCAAGTCGTTCAATTTAACCCCTGAAGACGGGAGGCCCGGGGACCTTGTACTCCTGGGCAATGTTGCGGTTGTTGATGGGCACCCTGATGTTGGAGTCGCCGTCGGAGCAGTAGCCGGGGATGGCGGCCTTGTAGTTGGAGGCGGGGTTGCCCGAGCCGGAGCCGCCGAGGACGATCTGAGCGCACTCGGGGTAGAACTGGGGAGCGTTGGCCTGGTGGAGGGCGATCAGCTCGTGGCGGATGAGGTAGTTGCCGGGGGCGAGGTTGGGGATCGTGCTGGTCCACTGCTTGTTGCCTCCGACGAGCTTGGCGATGTCCCAGCCGGACGGGTTCTCGCTGTCGAGGAAGATGCCGGACCTGGGCGTGAAGCCGGCCTCGTCGATCTTGAACCAACCCTGGCCGGAGCCGTCGCAGGAGCTGAAGGCGCCGGGGCACTTGTACATCCAGACGATGATGGGTCCCTGGCTGTGAGTCCACTGCTGCCAGACGGCCGTGACCTTGTCGCCGGGAGCGGCAGCCGCGCTCTGGGTGGCCGAGGTGCCGCCGTTGCACCTGAGCTTGGCCGAGGAGCACGAGGTGATTGGGTTGTAGTCGGGCCACTGCCTCTGGATCACATCCCTGGAGTTGGAAGGGGAGAAGCCCTGGTAGCTGCAACACGGGTTAGCATCTTCGTCTCGCCGGAAAGGGGTATGCAGTGCTCACCCGGGGTAGTTCTTGCCAGCGATGATGTAGCTGGTGACAGCACCGTGGGCAGCAGCCCCGGTGGCCAAGAGACCGAGATTGAGGAATGAAAGATGCATGGTGACTGTGACTTGAGGCTGAACAAGGATACTGATGAGACCAGGTTTGCTGTCGAGCAGTAGAAAATGAAACCCAAAAAAAAGTGAGGTTGAGACCCAAGATAAATACTGAACCGTCACAGCGACGAACAGGGGTGGAGGGGGGACGGGTTGGTTACCTATATTCAACGTTTTAAGACCGGATCGGGAATCCAGGCTACACAAGCCGAGATCCTCTTGGAGGCTTTTTTTCCCCAGGTTTTTCCCCAGGTTTTACACGACATATGGGAGGCGTCCATCAGCTGCCGGCTAATATGGTGATGGCGGAACGTCTTGCGCCTTGGAGGATCCACATGTGATGAGATGCCAGGGCAAAGACTGGTGGAATGTTCTCTTGGCGAGATGCCTCATTAATATAAAGAGTCCATGCAATACCGGAAAGAAACGCCGACGGCGCCATTTCGATATTGGGCGGGAGGAGTTTGTTGACGCATGACGTATAAAAAGCTGGGAGCTTCCCGACGGACCATGATATGCCGAGTCACCAAGTAATGAGCCTTCATTTATCGTCGACACAACAAACAACCTGAACATTTTGCGAATGCGGCCCAAAATGCGCGCAACAATGTCAAGGCATCAACGGCTCCTAACTGCCTACTTAAACTGAACACTGGCCGAGGGACGCGGATGGGGCTGACGGCAAGACAATTTGAGCAATGCGACCAGATACAAGATTCCTTGGTTCGTTGACGGACCGCCCCGGAAAAGGCCTTGGTGGGAATCCCAACCGGGAGCACGGGATATGTTGCGAAAGGAATTTTGGATAGCTCTCGTCACCAACAGCTTGAAGCACCACATGCGGTTTAACCCCATGTAAAAAATCCCAAGCCCATCGTTGTTGATGGTCCAGAAAGCCTAGATCATAACAGCTATCATCCAATGTGACCTCTTGAAACATGGTGACTCTGTAATCTGGAACCAAGTCCCGAGAGCAAAGGTTCAAGTTATTCCGTCACGGCGTCCCAGGCTAGCCTCGGACAGACATTCTCCCCTTTCCCAGTAACACCATCGATCCACTCTCCCAAAGCGGCCTGTATCTCATCACTGTTCATCTCCAAGAACATCATGTGCCCGTTCCCACGAATCCCAACGCTCGCCAACTGCAAATGGCTCGCCTGATCACATCCAGCCTGCTGCAGATACTTGACAGTGCAATGATCGTATCCGGCAGCATAGCTCGCCTCGCCAGTCACCACGAGAACAGGTTTGTCGACCAGGTTGATCAGTCTCCTTGGCGGTCTGGATGGGTCATTGCTCTGCTGCAGGGTACAACCAACCACGTTCGGACCCTCGGGAGCAAAGCTCTCCCGTACAAGTTCAGCTCTCGGATCGCCAGTGACAGGAGGGTCGTACGTGATTGGAACGTGAGCGACTCCCCAGGGCCGCGCATCCGGATCGTCAAACGTGACTTCCCTGAACGGCGGCCCAGCCGGTTCAATCAGGATCACGGCCTTTACCAGACTCGGTCTGACATCAGCAACCAACAGCGGGACGGGTCCGCCCTGGCTGTGTCCGAGAAGCACAGCCGGCTTTCCGATGCGATCCAAGAGTTGTGCTACAGCCGCCTGGCTGGCGAGTTGTTGAGCGGTGGTGTTGGCGATGGCTGGGACCTGCGAGCTGTAGAAGGCGTCGAAGACGACATCTCCGAGTGATCCGTTTCCTGGCCATTGGGTGTGAAGTGCTGCTTGAGGGTAGAGATTGTGTGAGGATGGATCGGTAAAGTACTGCATGACTGACTCGGCGCTGAGTGTGAGGGATATGCCATCGCTTTCCTGCCACCGCGATCGGCCTCGCATGGGTTGATCGGTCAGGTATACTTCGTACCCCTGTTCAAGGAATAACGAGGCCCAGCCGCGGCCGCCATCGGGTTTGTTCAAAAAGTTCTACTCCTTGTCAGTCCTATCTTGGCGTCTGGTACCTAGAACATTGGTCAAACTCACGGTTGCTGCCTGACACCAACCATGAATGAGCACAATGGGATATGGTTGAGTTACACCCGCTGAAGGCGCCAGCTTCTCAACATACATCTGATGGTGCAAGTAGGTCTCGTTTGAAGCGTCCCGGATATGCGAGCCCCCCACGTAGAAATATGTCCGCGTGTGGGGGACATCTTGCGGGAGTGAAAGGCCCACGAGATGAACCATAACAAGAGTCAGGGGTAACAACAAAAACAGCATGATCAAGTTTGGCTTTTAACTGTGAACCTGAAATGCGTGATAAGACTGTGAGAATTTTGAAAAGAATACGAGCCGACGTCGTCGTCGTTGTTGAACCCTGCGACGGACTTTGCCGATCAGCCACTTAGTCAGGTATCTGTCCGTGTAACTGAGTGAGACAGAGCGGAGATATGGGAGTCGTGGCACAAATCAGAGGGCTTCAGTGACGTCACACCGCCTGAGAAGCTGTGGAATGTCATTGCCAGTTCCGCTGTCTACCAGGTAAGGTTGAGTGGGTGGGCGGTGTCAACCCGGATGCCATGTGGCTGTCACGTTGCCGTGTTGGAAAGAACCTGGGAGCTCGGTACCGCGTCTGTGGCTTGACAATAATACGTTGTGGCCATTTCAGATTGGTTAAATTGCATCTCTTTTCAAAAACTCCCTCTGCCCTGCAAGCCGACTTGATGATTGTTGATATCATATAAACATTTGCGTTATCCTAGCCAACACCGAACAAGAGGAAGCCTTGGGACCCCAACCTTTTCTCAAGCCATCAAGTTCGCCATAAGCATCTCTCCTTCTCTTCCTCACGTGCAATAACGGTTCTGCCTGACCCAGTTGCACATCACACTTCCAACGCAGTTGCAGCAGAGGCAGGCCTAAAGAAGATCAATTCGTCAGTTTGTGTCCATGCCATCGCCAAGTCCCTTCGGTCTTGTTTTACCTTTCTCTTCCTGTCGGCGTCATCCTTTCCATCAATGCACGAGAGCGTCCTGCTGTTCCATCGGAACTGGTTATAGCAGGCGTTGGGGTTGATGACATCGGCACATTCGTCGCTTCGAGCAACCTCGCGGGTGCACTCGAGGGCTTGTTGGCCCAAGGCGAGGGAAGCCGCCCACACAAAGACAAAGAGTGAGAGCTTGGGAATCATTGTGAGCTTCTTGATCAAGATTGAAAAGTGGCTGGAGGTGACTGTCGGTTGAGTGCAAATGCCCCAGTTATCCTGCATGGGCGACGTCGAGTTCAGATATACTCGATGCAAGACCTCTCTTGATAGGACCCATGATAATTGGGGATTAATATCATCCGGGTCCCATTTATCTTGTTTTTAATTACATCCAGTCGGCAGTTTTCCTGTCGAATAGTTATACAACTTTGTCATGAACAAAAATACACAATCTATACCAGATGCGGGGGTCTGCGCTTTGCCGATGGGCTATCAGCAAGGTCTCGTTCATTAACCGTCATTAAACCCAATATCCCTCGGCTGCTCAACCGAAGTCGGTATACCCCAATCCTTCAGCCACAACTTGTTTTTTTCCCACGTGTGACTGGGGCTCTGGACCACCGGCAGATGACATCTCATTGCTGTGCCGGTGGCATCTTGTCGCAAAGGCAAGATTTGATAATTACCCCTTTTTTCCTCCTTGGTCTCCGTCTTCCCTTCGTTTCTGGTTCGCTTCCTTGCCATCAACATCTTCAAGTTGCCCAAGTGTTTACTCTCAAGAGAATCACTCGAGATGAAGTACGCCGGCCTCATTGCCGCCTCCGGGCTGGTCGCGCCCGCGAGCGCCCTGCTTCGATTCGGATGTGCCCAGTTGACTGTCCAACGTCTTGACCCCTTGGTCAATCCCGGGCAGAATCCGTCGCCGCATTTGCATCAAATCATCGGAGGAGTATGTCACTTTCTGAAGAATAGTGAGGTCAGGCTAACACTCGCCAGAACTCCTTCAATGTCTCAATGGACCACAAGGAGCACGATCTCGCTGCCCTCTCCACCTGCACCAGCTGCCAGTTCACCGAGGACTTTTCCAACTACTGGACCGCCGTTCTGTACTTCCGCGCCAGGAACGGCACTTTCAAGAGGGTTCCTCAGATGGCACAGGCAGGCATGGAGGGCACAAAGGGCGGCATGGTCGTCTACTACATGTCTGATGCTCTTTTCGACACGGTATGACTCCGATCCAGCTTTCCTTGACATTCAAAGCACATGCTGACGGACTGTTTGACAAACAGCAACAAAAGTCAAAGGTGACAGCATTCAAGCCCGGCTTCCGCATGCTGGTCGGAGACGTCGGCTTCAGCAGCCGCGACCAATCCAGAGAATTCCGCCAGCTCACATTCACCTGCATGGAGAACCAAGCGTCGCGCGCCCCCGAGAGCATCGGCTTCCCCAAGGGGCCGTGCAGGGGCGGCATCATGGCCAACCACCGCTTCCCGACCTGCTGGGACGGCGTCAACCTCGACACCCCCAACCACCGCGACCACGTCGCCTACCCCGAGGTCGGCACTTTCGAGTCCGGCGGCAGGTGCCCTTCCACCCACCCCGTCAAGATCCCCCAGATCCTGCTCGAGACCGTGTGGGATACCAGGCAGTTCAACAACAAGGCCGAGTGGCCCGAGGACGGCAGCCAGCCGTTTGTCTGGTCCAGCGGCGACAGGTCTGGATTTTCGAGCCACGCCGATTATCTGTTTGGCTGGAAGGATGATTCCCTCCAGAAGGCCATGGACGGGCACACCTATGTCAGCGCGCCGATGCTCAAGACTCAGAACATTGCCGAGCAGAACAAGTGCCAAGTTCGCGACATGGTCAGGGAGAACTTTGAGGGATGTGAGTTTTCTTTCTTCTTTTTCTGTTCTTACAACTTGGTCTGTTGAGGTTGCTGACGATTTTCTTTTCAGGGCTTACCAAGCTTCCCGGCGATGTGATGGTTCGTTAGATGCGGCGGCTAGAACTGATCGAGTGACATGGACACAAATTTGGTGGACACTTCAATTTCTCTTCTGCAGACCGAATGCAATTGATGATGCTTGGTAACCCAAGTTTCGTGCTCTAAACCAATTCGTAAATCCCAAACATCAGTTCTCCTCTTCCATCTCTCTAACCCCACCGCCACAACTGCAACAGCCTCGGCGTATCCCGTGTTTCGTGCGTCCCAGACGTCGTCTCGATGAAAGATGGGCCGCTGAAGTCTCTTAGCCGCAAATAGTCTGACTGCGGGAGATGACGCAGTTTCCGTTTCCAGGAACCTTGTAGGTCCTTTTCTCAACCTCTTCAGATGTGACATCGGCCGTGTCCGCCTTCCCCGTGCCAGCCTCCGAGTCAGCGTCCACGGAACGACCACAAGTGATTTGACCGCGGAAGCTAACGCATTTCCCCTTTCCGGGGACAGTATAGGCCCTCTTATCAGAGCCATGGGAGCGGCAAGGGAAAGAAGAAGGGCGGTGAATGTGAACTTCATATTGTTGATGGGATAGGTTTGCGGATGTAATGAAGAAGGCTTGTAAGTAGAATTTGAAGATGTTGTGTTGGCTGCCGGTGATGGCGAGTATTTCTGAGATTGTGTGCAAGAGGCTGTGTCTGCTTTCTGGAATATGAGCTCTTAGAGCGCGAGAACCAGATATTACATACTTATTCAGTACGGTGATGATGATTTCAATTTACTTGTATTCTGGTGGCCATATGGCCGTTCTGTCATGCCAGTGATCAATGCCGCGGGGGAGATGGTGAATGGTGGCCTGCTCGTGATCTCCCTTCCTAGGCCAGACCGACCATCACACATCACCAAGCGCCTTTACTAAATCCATCAATTTTCTCGTTTTCTCCATCTTTGTCAACGATTTCAAAATCTTCTTCCAAGTTAATCATCCATAGTTTCAAATAAAAGTCAAACGCCGTCGGGAAGATGGTAGATGAGCCTCGTTCGGCCGGATATGTAATGTGCAATGTCCAGCGTTACACATACATGCATGTTGTAAGTTGCACAGCCGGGTGCGACGGTGAGAACTGACATCAGTTGTGGCAATTGAAGGATCATGATCCATGATTGCTGCCTGAGCGGGGCACATGATGGTTTCTTAACCCAACCATTTCTTAACTGCTCGGCATACTTCATTTCCTTCTCAACTCACTCCTATCACAACCCGTTTGAAGATTTTCCCACTCCCAACAAGATGAGTGACGCCACCGCACCCGTTCCCAGCACCTCGGACGACACGGACTCGAAGCTGTGGTATTATTGCGACAGTTGCGGGCAGTCTCGTTTCCGCCACGAGGTCCGGCATAAATGCAGCGAATGTCCCGATTTTGACTACTGCTCGGAATGCATCGACGATGCGCCAATTATTCATCCCGGCCATGCATTCAATAAACTTGATCCCCTCTCGTCCCCGCCAGACCAAGTTGAAGACCCGAAGCCTGAGGAGGAGAAAGTTGGCTGGGAACCGACATGCACATCTTGCGTGTCAGTCACAAAGGTCCTGCCCATCATCTACCTCGTTCTCCACGACGAGGCATACCCAGGCGCACGACCTGAAAATCTGGAAATCGGATGGCCCCTTCGCATCTCCTCCCTGATCCAAGCAACTCAACGCGGCTGTGCATTCTGTTGCTTCGCCCTGTACACCTTCTTCAGGAAGTCCAACATCGAGACGTACGCATACGACCCAGAAACTCCGTGGTACGCTGAGCCGCTGCAGCACGACAAGGAAAGAAAGGAGCTCGTGGAGCATTGCATGGGAACCTTGACTCGGCTCAAGAAGGACCGATTTCACTTCACCGTCAGGCCCGTGTCGTCCAAAAAAGGAATTCGCCTTCCGGACTTTGACAAGATGGTGATAGCGCTGGATTCGAGGTCGACAAAGTACAACTCGATGGCCGAGATCAAAGAGGCTAGAGTTTTCCACTCGGCCGGCGTCATTTCTGCCGAGAGGTATGTGTGCGCAGCGGCGGGAGACCCGGCATCCAAGTATATCAGCAGTCGGCCCCCGAGGGCTGCCCCGGCATCCGACGAAGGGATCCAGCAGGTCAGGAAATGGATCCGAGATTGTAACGAGAACCACGGAGATGTATGTAGACCGTCCACCTCGGCCCTGCTTCCTTCCCGCGTCATTGACGTCTCCGACGGTGGGAACCTCACCCTCTGCGAGACGGCCGGCGCCAGCGAACTGCAATACGCAGCTCTGAGTTACTGCTGGGGTGGCCTTCAAGAGTTCCAAACGGCCACGGGCAGTCTGACGCAGCGAAAAGAAGGCTTCTCGGTCGCAGACCTACCGCAGACCATCCAGGACGCCGTGAAGATGACTCAGGAACTCGGCATCAAATACCTCTGGGTCGACTCCCTCTGCATCATCCAAGACGACGCCAGCGACAAGCTCAAGGAAGTCGCCCACATGGCAGACATCTACAAAAGCGCCCACATCACCATCTCGGCGGCGAGAGCCCGAAAAGTGACGGACGGCTTCCTCACAGACCGGTCCAACCCGGCCACCAAGCTCTGGAAACCCCTCGTCCCGTTCGCATTCTCCATCCCGGACTTGTCCGGCCCGACCCTCCCGTCGCTCCAAGAAGCCATGAAGCTTCCTCGACCCCACGCCGGAACGATCTGGATTCATAACGAGTCATCCGGCGTAGCGGCAGCCACCACCGACCCAGTTAACGAACGCGCCTGGTGTCTGCAGGAGCAAGTCCTCTCCCCTCGGCTTCTGTCGTACGGTCCCTGGCCCACCTGGCGCTGCAACCGCCTGCTCGCGAGCGACGGCGGATACCCGCGAGACCAAGACGACCGTGACGCAAAAACGGACGCAGATCATCAGCACTTCACAAGCGCCATGATAAACTCGGACGGCAGCAACAAACCCGACATCTTCCGCCTCTCGCAGCTGTTAAACACCTGGAGAGGTTTTGTCGAAGATTACAGCCGTCGTCAGATGAGCGTGAAAGCGGATAAGCTGCCCGCCATCGCTGGCATCGCGAGAGAAGTGAGCCGGATGACCAAAAGCCTCGAATACGCCGCCGGTTTGTGGAAGGAGAATCTCCTGCAGGATCTGATGTGGTACACGGCTAACGGACAGGACTGGCTGTTTCGTTCGCCGGCAGAATGGAGGGCGCCCACGTGGTCCTGGGCCTCGGTGGACGCGCCCGTCTTGTACGACGCCATCACGCCTGACGCTGCGCCGCTTGCTGCTGTTGTCGAGTGTCAAGTAACTCCGGGGGCTGCCGGAGCATCAGAGTTTGAGGCCGTCTCCGGGGGTGAAGTGGTCATCAAGGGACCGTTTAAGGAACTGGACAAGAAGGACGTGATGGAGGTGCTGAGGCAGCAGAATTTCTCACCCGCGCCGCCGGTTAGTAATAACGTGCAGGAGTGGTACAGGCAGATACTGGAACACACGGCCCTCATGCCTGATAGCGACCTCAGAGTGGATTTCGACGAGGTGGAGGGGAAGCTGCCGAGCAGCGTGTTTGGCTTGGTTTTGTTCTCGAGGGGGTGGAGCGAGAACAGGTGGGATAGAAAGAGGGGGAAGGAGATTGGAATCTGTTGGTTTGGGTTGTTTTTGACAGAGGTTGAAGGTCGATATGAGAGGATTGGCGCTTTTTGGAACGAAAGGTCCGAGTTTCTGGACCAGGAGATTCACCCGTGGGACGAGAAAGTGGTTACTTTGGTCTAGAGGTTGGTACATACATGTAAATACCAGTCATATGTCGCGCTTCCTGTTAACTTGGAGAAATCTATTGGAAATGAAGATGCCTAAAAGGTTGATAAGGAGAGGGTGTAGATATCCTGAGCAGAGCCGGGGGTTAGAAAATTGAGTGAGGGTAACCCCTGACCCCTGACCTCAGGGATCACCCCGACAGCAATGATGCAGCAGCCCAAAAAAAAAAAGTCTTCTCAAAGTATCACCAACCAGAAAAACGATCCGCCCAGGGGTCGAACCTGGAACCTCCTGATTACTGAATCATCGTAGTCAGACGCGCTGCCATTACGCCAGCGGACCTTGGTAATGTTATTTGATGATTCGTCGCCTTGGAAAGACGCTTGAAGTTCCGAGAGAAACACATTCAAGATTCACATCGTGGAGGGGGTGTCCATTCTGGACGAGATGGTCACGTCAACCCCTTCACAGCACACATCGGAGAGTGTGCGTGGGTGCCTAGAGAATGATGGAGCCTAGATAGGTATCAGCATGCAGCAGACGCATGAGAGTCTTCCGTGGCCTCAACGTTGGAACGTGGGTTGAATTTAGTGCTGCATTTTTAGGCGGTGAGAGCTTGGCTGGTTTCTCAGTTCTTGTCCTTCAAGGAAGAATAATTCGAAGTGCACGTGCCAAAAACAGCAAAGGCCCATTTCTGCGTCAAGTTGTCAAAGCGGTTTGCTGATCCGAAACAACCCCGCATCCTGCAAATACTCTGACCTTCGTTGCTCTTCCGCTGGCACCTTGTCCAAATAGCGTGCAACCCCGCCCTTCAGCGCCGGTTGCCCCGCAGCATGACCGCGCTAGGCAGTATCTTATCAGTCCCGCACTGGAAATTTAAGAAAATCTGAATTTTTTTTCTGCCGTCGGGGGTCTTCCTTTTTTACCAGTCCATCCCACTCCGACTCCCTCGGCGGAGCTGCTTTCTTTTCTTCTCACTTTGCCCCCTCCTGCCTTTCGAGATACCCATTTTCCTTTCGTCTTTTGTCTTTTGTTCTCTTTTTTTCGACATTCACAGATTGCAAAATGGACAGTCAGCAATTAGCAGCGCTCCTCCTGGAGTCGCAAGTTCGTACGTGGCCCTCCAGCACATGCTGCACCCCTCAATCGAGATGGGATATTTTGGACCTCTAACTCTGTGCGCGCGCAGCCGATACCCAGAGAGTGAAAGCCGTTACGGCCGAGCTTCAAAAGAACTACTACCCAAACCCCGACGTCCTTCTCGCCCTCATCGAGATCGTCGCTACACACCAAGATGCCAGCCTTCGGCAACTGGCCTCGGTCAACGCCGCGCGTCTGGCTGTTAAGCACTGGGAAAAGGTGGACAAGGCTCAGAAGCCCGCAGTTCGGGAGCACCTCGTCCAGGCCGTATTGAAGGAGCAGATCACAATCGCCCGCCATGCCGAGTCCCGTCTCGTCGCCTCTATTGCAACCCTCGATCTCGAGGAGGGCGAGTGGCCAGAGCTGATCCCTGTCCTCTTCAACTTGGCAAGCAGTGCCGATGTGAAGCAGCGCGAGGTTGGCTCGTTCATCATTTACAGCGTTCTCGAGGAGAACCCCACCTCTTTTGTCGACGACATGGAGAAGCTGCTGGACCTCTTTTCCCACACCCTCCGGGACACCCAGAGCGCCGAGGTGCGCATCAACAGCATGATGGCTATCGGCGCCACGCTCATGATGTTCGAGCCCCTCGAGGATGAGGATTCCGTGGCCAAGCTTCAGACCCTCATTCCATCCTTGGTCGACGTGCTCAAGGATGCTGTCTCGTCTGGGGATGATGACAAGACGGGCCAGGCCTTCGAGGTGTTTCAGCAGTTCCTCGCCTACGAGTCGGCTCTCCTCGGCAACTACCTCAGAGACCTCGTCCAGTTCATGATCGATTTGGCCGCCAACAAGGAAGCCGACGATGATGTCCGCGCCCAGGCTCTTGCTTTCCTCGCCCAGACCGTTCGTTACCGCCGTATGAAGATTCAGGGAATGAAGAATATGGGACAGGAGCTCACTCAAAAGAGCATGCTCATCCTCACCGAGATCGACGACGAGGATGATGAGGACGATATGGGGCCTGCCCGCTCCGCCCTCACTCTTCTCGACCAGCTCTCCAGCGACCTCCCCCCTCGCCAGGTCGTTGTCCCTCTCCTCGATGCCCTGCCCAACTTCGCAACCCACGCCGAGGCCGGCTTCAGAAAGGCTGGTATCCTTGCTCTCGGTGTCGTTGTAGAGGGCGCCCCCGACTTCATTGCTTCTCAGGTCAACTCCATCATGCCTCACGTCATCAACCTGCTCAACGATGCCGATACTGGTGTCAGGCACACTGCCTTGATTAGCCTCGCCCGCCTGGGAGAGGATATCGCCGAGGCCCTCACCCCGTACAACGAGCCCATCATGGCCGGTCTTGTCAAGAATCTCCAGGCCGCAACCGTCCCCGCCGCCGACGACAAGGTCGCCAAGAAGAACATCGAGATCATTCGCTCCGTCTGCGGTGCTCTTGATGCCCTCTCCGACGGCCTTGATTCCGAGTTCATGCAAAAGTACGCCGCCGAGCTTATTGGGCACATCGGCCAGCTTATCGGTCACGACGACTACAAGGTCAAGATTGCTGCCTCTGGCGCTATCGGAGCCATTGCTGAGTCTCTCGAGGAGGCATTCACGCCTTACTTTGAACAGACCATGCGTGGTCTTGGTCCTTATCTGGCCATCAAGGATTCCGAGGACGATCTGTCATTGCGCAGCGGCGTGTGCGATTCTGTCGGCCGCATCGCTGTGGCTGTCGGCGCGCAGGCTTTCCAGCCCTTCGTCGTGGATGTCATGAGAGCCAGCGAAGAGGCGCTCAAGCTCGGCAACACCCGTCTCAAGGAGAGCAGCTTTATTCTTTGGTCTTGCCTTGCCAAGGTCTACGAGAAGGAGTTCGCGGCTTTCCTTCCCGGCGTGTTCCAGGGTCTCTTTGAGAGCCTCGAACTCGAGGAGGAGGACGTCGTTCTTCCCCTTGACGAGGTTGACCAGGGTATTGCCGGCACTACCGAGACGGTCATCACTCAAGGCAAGAAGTACAATGTCAAGGCTGCCGACGAGCATGGCGACTTCATGGAGGAGGAGGGCGATGACGATGAGGATGAATGGGATGATATTGGCGTCACTGCCGAGGCCTTGGAGAAGGAAGTCGCCGTTGAAATCCTCGGCGACATCATCACCTACGCCTGCGGCCCTGCCGAGATTGCTCAGTACCTCGAGAAGGCTATCGAGATGATCTCACCCCTCAACGAGCACTCGTACGAGGGCTGCCGCAAGACCACCGTCTCAACCCTCTGGCGCGCCTATGCTCGCGTCTGGCAGCTCATGGAGGCGGAGTCCGGCAGCAGCTGGGAGCCTGGTCTTCCCCTCAAGCAGGCCCCCAACACCACTCTCACCAAGCTTGGCGAAATTGTCTCCAAGGCCACCCGTGCCATCTGGCACCAGGAGAACGATCGGTACGTTTATTTTGTCCTTCGTCTTTTCTTTTCTTTACCCTTTCATGATGATCACCATACGTTAAACCCAGCTCACTCAGACGCACAAAAATGCGGATGCTGAGAAAACGTGAAATCAACTTCTGACTCCAATTTTCACTACAACTTTGTTTTGAGCATTTGGATTCTCGGGTCATTGCTAATCAGCGTTAATTTCAAGGTCCGTCGTTACCGAGATCAACCGCAACGTTGCTGCTACCCTCAAGGCTTGCGGCCCGGCAATTCTGGCTCAAGATGACTTCATGAAGGAGATTGTCACCGTCACCACCACAATCATCACCCGGTCTCACCCTTGCCAGCAGGATCTTGGTGATGATGATGAGGAGCAGGAGGTCGAGGGCTCGTCCGAGTACGACTGGCTTGTTATCGACACGGCCCTTGATGCCGTGATTGGCCTTGCTATTGCTCTCGGCCCAGGCTTCGCCGAGCTCTGGAAGATCTTTGAGAAGCCTATTCTCAAGTTTGCCGCTTCCGAGTCCGAGAACATCGAGAGGTCTACCGGTGTTGGTGTCATTGCCGAGTGCGCTGCCAACATGGGCGCCGAGGTCACGCCCTACACCGAGAAGCTTCTCAAGCTCCTCCTCAAGCGTCTGTCTGACCCCGACTCTGAGACCAAGAGCAACGCAGCTTACGCTGCCGGTCAACTCATCTACAACTCTACCGCCAGCGGCACCTACCTTCCTCACTTTGGCACCATCCTCCAGAAGCTTGAGCCAATGCTTCACATGGATGAGGCCCGCATCAAGGATAACGCTGCCGGCTGCATCTGCCGCATGATCATGTCCAACCCAGACCAAATCCCCATCTCCGAGGTCCTCCCTGCTCTGGTCGGTCTCCTTCCCCTCAAGGAAGACTACGAGGAGAACTCGCCAGTTTACCAGTGCATCCTCAAGCTTTACGAGGCTCAGGAGCCTACCATCCGGCAATTGACTCCAAAGCTTGTGCCCGTCTTTGAGGCAGTCCTCGGCCAGCCGGATGAGCAGCTGGATGACGAGACCCGTGGAATTGTCCACAAGACCGTGCAACTCATCAAGAATGCCGGTCTTGCATAACGGTCAATCGTGGAGGGAATATTTGATGATTTCATTGCACATTGTGCTACGAGTTCCGACGTGATGACATGGTAAATAAAAGGGGGTTTTATTGATGGCTGTCTCATAACTGGTATGGGAAAAGCTTTAGCTGGAGCGGGCAGAAAGAGATGTGTATTTCTAAAACGGGCTATTCGATACCTCATTGTCATCAATAGTCATTTATTTTCAAGAAAAATTGTTTGGTTTCAACAAGTGCATTCAGCAAACGGTTGCGCCCTAAGGAATCGACCGAGGCAATGAGTATACTGTGTTGAGAGCGCGAGCGTTCAAGAAATCATTTCAATAAAATACCCAAGCTCTATCCAAAGCAAATCGATAAACAAAGTCCCTGGTCCCAAATATCCCATCTAATTACCTGTATCGTCCCGTTTCGTAGCCAGCCATCCATACCATATCATCCAAAAACCCATAGCCCTCGATCCGCTGATCAACCGCTCAAAATGATCCAGCTCCGTTTGTCGACATTATCATCTCATCTCTCCATATACGGCTCATAGGGCTGCGAAGCAGACAACTGCTGTCCGTTCCCACGCTTAATCATCTGTATTCCGTCCCTCGCGCTGCTGCTCTCCTCATCCGTCACGCCTCCAGCAGAGGTGCCACGCAGCTTCGAAACGTCTCTGTACCCCACCAAGACCTTGCCGGGGAACTTCCACAGAAACGCGGCGGCCACGAGGAACATCAACATGGCGTCCAGCACCAGCAGGTAGACTTCCTTGGTCATGAGGTCGCTCTCCCTTCCCGCGCCGAACTCGGCCATGCGGAAGATGGAGCGCACCATGATGAGCACGCTGGAGGCGTAGAGGATCAGGATGAGCTGCCTCCAGGGGGCCGTGACGCTGAAGGAGCGGGCGGTCGGGTTCTTGTTGATGCGGAGGTGGAAGACGATGGTGGTGACGATGAAGAAGCCGAAGAAGAGGACCTGGATGCCCAGGCCGACCAGGATCACGGCTTGGCCCAGGTTGTTGGCCGATTCGGTTTCTGCGTTGGCGAGGATTCCGCCGCCTTTTGAGGTGTATTGTCAGTAACATGTACATACTTGCATCTATTTCAAGCCGTCTCGGGTAGTAAAATAAAAAGTGAGTAGAGCCTGATGAATGACGTACCAGCTCCTTGCGTGATAAAGGACAGGACGTCGCCGAGCACAAACACCTTTGTCGTCCAGTTTACTCGAATCAGCGCGTACTGGTGCGCGTCGAGGAGTCGGATGAGCCGGCCGAGGACCATGTAGATGGAAGCCGCCATGAGGGCCGGGCCGAGGAGGATGAGGAGGGTTTGGAGGAGGTACGGAACGAAGGAATAGTTGGGATGGGTCTCGCCGGCTGATATGACTCGGAAGATGTAGCCCACTGCTTCGACTTTTTTGTTTCGGAAGGGTTTTGCGTTAGCAATTAGTTACTGACCACCGGCACTGATCAATGTCTATCAAGAAAAACTTTGATCCGCTTACAGAGAATGCCTATCACGAATGGGATAAAGTACCACGTCCTCATTTTGAACATGAAGAAGGAGTGTCCCAGCGTGGCGGCGAGGAAGAGCACGACGAAGACGACGTTGGCTGCCATGTTTGGCTCATAGTCGTAGTATTCGGCAATCCTGGGGACGCCCCCGGAGCCGCCTGTGGGTTGTTCGTTTTCTGACATGGTTCCCAGCTGCTTGTCTGATATACAGATATGTTCGTATTTGATGTTGTCGTTGGTGCGATGTTGAAGTTGATAAGGCACTACTAAAGAACGAATGACAGAAAAATGAGACAAGAACAAAAAGATGGGGCAAAATCAACAAGCATCAAGATATATATATATATGTGTGTGTGTTCTGTTCATGTGCAAAGAAAGTATCCGCGCGGCAGAGGGAAAAAGCCAAGCCACCCTGTGGGTTTCCAGCAACCAAACCTGACCTGAGACGACGCGCATGACTCAATTGAAATTCTTTACGTGGAATTTTTTGTGAGATGGGATTGCTCCGCCACTTTGATTATATTTGACATGGCATTGGGGTTGGGTCGGAAAATTAACGTGAATCGGTGCGGATTTCCCCCGTTCGCTCTCGGTTTCGGATACCTTTTCGGTCTGTAAGTACCCCTAACAGCCATCGGCACTTTTGGGCTTGGCACTTGACAGAAATACCTGCCAAGAAAATAGGTTCGGCTGTGTGTTTTGGTGAGATAAGCCCCTCTGAGGTATGTATCGACCACCGCCAAGAGAAAAACCACGTATGTTACAAGTTAAGGGGCACAGTATGAGGGCTCTGCAGGCGCCGCCGGGCCTCGGGCGAGCAGGTTTGTGCGGTTGTGCAACTTCGGAACCTTCCATACGCGGAATTCGATTCTGGAGATGTGATTGGTTACCGTTGATTCAGGTAAGGTTATCCGCCCTGCCGTCATCTCTCGACAGGTTGACACGAGATCCTGTGAATCCTCTCTTCAGGGGGCCAGGGGTCAACGGGCCAAAAGGGCGAAGGCAAGCGAAAGAAGAAACAAAATGAATACGCGTATCGATAAGGCATATTATAATAACCCGGATGGCCCCCCGTCTTGACTTGACTTTCTTCCTTGATCACAATTTATCTGGGTCTACCAGACCAACGTCCTGGTTCCAGCGATATGGATACTGGTGCACCAATTTTCGATGTAACCATCTGGTTCCGACCTCCGATATTCATCATCCACCCCTGACACGTCTTACTCTCCCATATTGTGTAATGTTCCGTGATGGTTAGTGAGATCGGTCAGTTGAGATGGCTCATCGTGCAGTCCATGATGGATGAAGCGTCGAGACGGGCTTGGACTTTGGACGGGGAGATTCGGGGTTATGCCCAAGCGCAACACCAGATTATTGATCTTGGCAGTGTGTTGTTGCCTGGAAGAGGGAACGCTAGGACTGGTGATTTTAAATCACCCCTGTCAAAACAAAAAACAAAAACAACCTTTTGAAACTCGACACAGGCGCTCTTCATCGATTTTCATGTTTTTACACGTAATTTCATGGTGTTTCTATTTGACAAAATCACCAAAATGCATCCGCCACTCAAATTCCTCCTCGCCTTGCTCCCCTTCGTCTCCATTCCCGGCGCCCTCAGCCAACTGGGCAACGGACCAACGTACAATGACCCTTCCATTCCCGACGGCGCCGACAAGTTAGAAGAATGCGGCTGCTGGCCAATCTACCAGGCAATGCTTCGCTGCCAAAAGATTTCTGGAAACTCAACCGCAACCCGTGAATGCGTATGCATCCCGAATCCGGACGGATGGTACTCCTCCTTCAACGGATGCCGCGGCTGCGTGGCTTACCGCTCCTACTCGGACAATAACTTCTTTGACAATTACGCGCGCACCATCCAGCAGCTGTTTGTCTCGTGCACTGAAAAGGGAGGAGGCGTGGCGAGTGACGGCGCGAGTATCTGCGCGAGTAATTCCGCCCGGAGGGCGTGCACTGGATTGAGGGAGGGTGGGAGGGGGGACAAGACGCCTAGTTGGGCCAGTTATGAGGTGTTTGGAACGGATAACAAGGGGAATGGGACTCAGTGGTTGAATATTGCCGAGTATAAGGAGGAGGAGAATCAGCAGGATGAACCCGCGACTGTGACGAGTACGCTGGCAGGTCTGCCGAGTCTGACTGAGACGCCCGCGCCTTTTGGAAGTACTCAGGCTCCTACCGAGACGAGCACTGCTGCTGAGGGTCGTGGTGCACCAGCCCCTATATCTCGGGTTGGACGAGGTCTAGGTGTTGCAGTCGCCATAAACGGGGTGATGATTGCGTTGCTTTAGATCCAAAACTTGACTTTTCATTGGAGGCTATAAATTAAAGAAGATCTACCGTGATCCGCACACCTGCAGATATATTGGCATTCAGGTCCAGCATAATCCGACCCTTTGGCTAGCCAGAGACATGTCAACTGCAGCGGTCCGCCCATTTGAACGATAAAAACTGGAATCTCAGGGAAGGAAAGACATAAAAAGACAAAAGAGGACAAAAAGAAAGAGAATATGGACGAGCCCGGAATCGAACCGGGGACCTTCCGCATGCTGTGAGTTCTGAAGAACCATGCTAAGCGGGCGCTCTACCAACTGAGCCACACGCCCTTGTAGATGTTGTTGGAATAGCCATCGGAAGTGGAGGTTTTGAGTGTAGAATCTGTGGTTCGGGGTCGAGCCCTATTGCGGGACAGGGGTAAATGCGGGCCCCTTCAAAGCGACGACTTTGTGCTCCGGTGCAACTCCTTTGTTCTTGCAATGTGGGATAATTACAAATGGGTTTGAACAGATCTAATTGGGAATGTAACCATGTTGATGCTTGGGAATTATATCTGTCAAAAAAAAAAAAAAAAAAAGAAGAAAAAAAGGGTCGAAAAATGAGCCAACACACCAGCATGTCCCTTTTCTCCTCCTTAATACTTCCACTCCTCCAACCATCCCCACATCATCTTGCCATTCACAGCCGTGAGATTGGCCATGGCAGGACTCTCCTCGACCGCGCGGTCAGTCGCAAATCTGTAGCTTGGCACACCTGGACCAGCCGCCAAGGACCCGTAGAAATCAAGAAGCTTCAGCCCTGGCATCCTCTCGACCTCTTCGTCGGTTGCCGAAGCACTAACGGTTTTGAGATCAAGTAACCATTCATCAAATTTGACAGCCTCAACAGGTTGTTCTCCGTGACTAGAGTAGAACTCCTGGATCACACCAACAAGCTCACGCCATTGGGCAACGTGAGGATTGACAATATTGAAACACTTGGATCCAGGCTGTCGATATGTGTTGAATGCAACGTCAATGATGGCCTGTGCGGAAACATCAACAGGCACCCAGTCGACGGCGTCGTGGCCGAGTGATGATGGGATCTTGCCCAATGACTTGGAAGTCTTCACAAGGGATGGCAGCCATTCTATGCATCGGGTTAGCTTCTGCAGAGGTCGTCAGATGAGGAGAGAGAAAAGGACGTACCCTGTTTGTTCCACACTCCCTTTCTTCCCGCAGCACCAGCTAGCTGTCCAACTCGCAAAATAGCAGGACGTTGATCGATATGACCAATCTGTGCTGCCTTTTCCAGAATGCAGGCAGCGACATGCTTCGATTCACCGTATCCCTGTTTTGAAGGAATGCTATTATCCGAATCCCACACCTCCGGGATCACAATTGTCTCGCCATCTTGTGGGCCATGCCGAACAGCTCCCCAGTTCATGGTGCTTGCAATCGATGATACAAAGACGATGTGTGGACGCCGAGGAGACCACGCCGCAAAGTCAGCGCAACGTTTTGTTCCCGCAATAACAGGCTCAAAACTCTCCAACGGGCTGTTGAAGTTGACCGGCCAGGCGTTCATGATGATGATGTCAACGCTCTGCTGCACGTAGTGATACTCTCGGGAGCCAAGACCAAAGTTGCCGAGGGAAGTTTCCCCTGTCAGAAAACGCACTTTGGGATGATCCTTGAAGTTGACATCTCCCAACCCGCGCTCTCTGAAACTCAGCGATTGTCTCTTGATGGCATTGGCCGATCTGTTGAGGCAATACACAACCTCGACACGTCCATCGTCCAACAAGTCTCGCAACAGGTAACTTCCCAGCGACCCCGTGGAGCCAATCAGCAAAACACCAAATCCGCAATCCGGCCTCTGCAATCTGGATACCTCCTTCTTGACGAACTTGGAGTGCCGGTGTACCATCCTTGACATCTTCTCCTCGCGGGAAATGCTGTTGGCTGTTCCGTTCTGATCATTTCCCCTGGCACTGACAGCGGCTGCCAGTTGGTCAATACTTGGATTGCCGTAGACGGTCTTGAGAGCACACTCGAGGTTTGCTGCAGCCAAGCTCCGACTTATCTGCAACGCCTGCAGCGAGTCGGCGCCAACACTGAATATGTTCGTATCATCCGCAACCCCGTCCGCTCTGCTTCCAAGAACCCCATGCACCGCCTGCCGAACAATATCCTTCACCCCATGCCCATTAACACCACCGTGACCGTTCACTCCATTGACCTTGACATTCTGTGAGTGATGCAGCCTCCGAATCTCCTCTTCATATTCATTCTCCGTCCTCCTCCTCATCACACTCCCCTTCGGAGTCCTCACAAACGGCTTCTCCTTCCTCCCAACCAGAACCATACTCCTCCAAACCCTCGCATAAGCAGGATACTGCCTATTAGCCTCCTCCACGAGCGGCCAAATCTCATCAACAAATTTTTGTTCATCTTCAACGACAACAACAACCCCATCCTGCGGCTCAAGCAACAACGCGGTCTGGAACTCCCCCGCACCAACCACCAAAGCCCCCTTCACCTTCCCGCTGCCCTCAACAATCTTCTCAAACCTGACGGGATTCAACTTCTCCCCGTTGCTCAGCACAACCACGTCATCCAGCCTCCCCACGAACCTCCACAGCCCTCTTTTTGTAGGATGCTCCTCAAAGATATCCCGAGTCCTCCACTCCTCGGCCTCGGGGAAATTATAAAAAACAAACTGCCACTCGAGGTTGGGATTCCTTCTAATCACCAGCTCGCTCTTATTTCCGTCGTGGTCCCGACCGGATATAGCCTCCATCGCGATCCCCCCGCCGGGCGCAAACTCCAAGTAGTCCCAGTCGTTCTCGGCATCCTCCAGCCTCAGCGTGGGGCAGAAAAACGTCTCGGTCGACCCGATCCCGTTGAGCAGCATTGTTTTCCCGGACAGCTTCATCCCGACCTCGCGCGCGAGCGGCGCGCCGCCAAAGATCAGCATCTCCAACTCGCACAGCGCGTCCAACCCGCCGCCGTCGCCAGGCAACCCCACCATGTCCTCTATGAGAGACGGGGTGCACGCCGCCGCGGTCGGTTTTGTTTTCCGCAGACAGTCGAGCATCCCCTCCGCCGTGGCCGGCTTATCACCGGGCAGGAGCACCAACGGCCCCTCGCAGTATATAGACCGAGCTAAAAGGAGGTTAAGTCCGAATATGTGAAAAAAGGGCGCCGCGGCGGCAAGCAAGTCAGTGTCGGGCCAGGAGAGGCTGCGGCCGGCCGGCGCGGGCATGTTTTGTATTGTTGATGCGGTGCGGATTACGCCTGCTTTCAGCGGGACCGGTTTGGGGTTCCCCGTCGTGCCCGAGGTGTGCACCGTGAGGAGGGTGAAGTCGTCCGGGAGAGTTCTTTGGTAGGCCGGAGGAGAAGGAGCCGGGATAGGGTCTGTTGGAAAAAGGAAGCAGTCGAGAGGAGGGATTTCGCAGGTTACCAGGAGAGGCGGGTGGGACTGCTGGGAGGAGGAGAGAGAAGCGACGGCAGGGGCGAATTCGCGAGTGAAAAGGAACTTGGTGCATGAAGTGGCCTTCAGGAGGGAACGGTGGCCTTCCTCAGAGTTGCGCGGCGAGCTGAGTAAAAGTCTGTAACCCAGCTTGAGGCTCGCTAGGATCACGAGAGGGTATCGCGTGTCGTTGATGCCGGTATAGGCTAGGGATTCATTCTCGTGGGTGGGAGGACCAAAGCGTTGCGTCAAAAAGTCGGCCAGAACGTTGACGGCGCTGCTCAGCTGGGGCCACTTGATATCTTCCCAGTAGAGTTTTCCATCCTCAGAAGTGAGTGGGATCTTGGCCCAGAGGTTGTTGGGCTTTTCCCGGGCAAGCCGGTCAACGACAGCTGCTGGGGACTCCATTCTGGCAACCTTGGATCAAACAACTGCAGGAGGAAAAGATGAGCAAATTTAAGTAGTTTAAAACCGACGAGACAATACACGTCTGCCTCACAGCGTGAATGTAGGTACCGAGCCTGCTGGTTTGGAGGCTAACCTGAATTATTCCGAACCGGATGATAGTGATCCGTGGTCATACAGGTACATCGTCGAGCTTGTTTGTGGTTTATATAGGCAGACTGTAGCACAGCGTGGAAGATCCCATGTTAGCCATCTCAGCTGCATGCGTCTCCCCGATCCTTGGGACTCGGTGGCGCTTTTTGAAGGAGCACAGGGCCTCACAACAACCTGCCCCCAATACCCACACCACCTTCCGTTCCGTGTTGTGGGACCAATCGCAGATCCGCCCACATCGACTATCGAAGGCACAGAGTAGTCAGCAACACATCTCCAGCGTTTATGAGGGCCACTCAGAAGGGAGAAAGGCAAACCAACTTCTGACGCCCTGCTGCCACATGGCGGCGGGGACCAAGTTGGGCTTGAGTCACTGTCTCAGAAGAGCCAGCGGGACGCCATAGGATGGCGATTGGAATCTAGAGGACCTCGGGATGTAAGGCAGCGACAGAAAAGAAGGTGATGGTGCCGCTTGCAAAAGGGGCACAGATAGCCCCGGCGCGCAAAAAGAACGAAAATGCCCGCAGGCTCTCTTATCAACATTGAATTTATGTATCGGAATAAATCCGTCAAAAATGATCCAACTAAACTGAAGTATCCAACAAATGGTCTACGTGCACCCCAAAAAATACCTGACATGAATAAGAACATTGAAGCATAAAAATGATGTTTTAAAAGGTCGGTGCAATCTTCACCGGCAGCCTCTCAACCCCTCCATGGTTTCCCGTGTGATTCCCCAGTCTGAAGGACCGCAACGAATTTGTTGACAGTCGGGTCGCGTGTGCACTCTGATGTTGTGATACCGACCTCACACTCATGCTCCTACCGGGCCGACTCCTTTCACTGGCCATAGACGTCACGCTGCCATGAGGGGAAGGTGGCACTGAGGTCCCCCTAGATCGAACATTGAGCTTCCCCATCATGGCATTCATAGCTGTGGCTGCATCCAACGGCGGAGTTGGTGGCGATCGCGCGGAATGCATTCCCGACATGCTGAAGCTGTGTCCGTGGCTGCCCGACGTAGAAAACTGCGAACCTCTCGACGAGTGCATGGCTGTTCTGTTGTTGTATGACGCCATCATTCTCTCAATCGATGGTGCTCGCGACGATCCTCGGAAGGGTGGTGACTTTGTTGAGCTTGATGGAGGAGTGGGGGGCCGCCCTGGTCTGCCGACCCGGCCGTGATCGTGCTGTTGTTGTTCAATGGCGGCTTGGATCTGCTCAAAGGACAAATTGGAAGGAAGTTTGCTCAACCTCCGAATGGAACGCATGTTGGCGTCGATGAAGCTCGACATCGCCTTGACCGCTGTGTTGTTCTCGTGGGTTGCCATCGCGTTGGTCTCGACGGGCGGAGTAATTGCCCTCGCCAAGTGCATTGCGTTGAGGGTCTGAGGCGCCGGGCCCGGCTTTGGGGCGCTCCGGATGCTCGCTTGGATACGGCTCATGACGGTGTCAAAATCAACGCCCGTCTTCCGTTGTTGAGCAGACACGTAGGCGGGCGCGGCACCAAGAACAGTCTCCTGTGTGAGGATAAAGAAAGACCCATCCTTGACTCTCCTCCGCACAAGGTTCCACCGCGTTCGGGCTGGATTTCGCTCCAGCTGAGGTGAATAGACCTTGTGCTGAGAAAGCTTAGAATAGAAGACTTCCAGTCTCTTGGCCATCCTTTCGAGGGTTTGCATTAAAAAGGACACCAAAACAGTGAGCCTTTGCTCGTCACTGGCAGCCTCCATCGCCATCACACTCTCAAACGCATCCATGCCGTGACATGCCTCCTCGCGTATGTCCTCGAGTAGCTCGATGTCCAGCTCAACAGTCTTGGCTGCGTAGTTGAAGATACCACGCTCCGCAAAGCGGACATTGCTGCTGCTTTCAGATACAAACTGACCCACCAGAGCCACCTCCTCTGACGTGGCCACAGCTTCAGGGGATGTCTTTGCGCGAGCGATGATACCAAGGACGTCGGGTAGCCGCATGTTCTCGCCGGTCCCAGCTGCATCCGCAAGCGTGAATGAAAGCTTGAGAACAAGCTCCTGCAGCTTGGGTCCAAACAGGGCTGAGAAACCACCCTGAAGGAGGCGGGATTGATAGTCGTAAAACATCCGGACTCCAAGCCCGATATTCACAAGGTTCTCGCGCGACCAGATATTCTCAGACCCTCGGAGAAACTTTTCGCTGGTGCCGTCGTCACTTGCACCCATAATCTCGTACATCTCAAACTGATGGGCGACCAGAGTCTCGACTGTGACCCGCAGATACGCAGCCCACAGGTCGTACAGATCCCCCAGCTCGGGAACAGTGTGGAAGTCGGGCTTGGGCGTCAGTTGACCGACAAAATACTTGGTCAAAAGACTGCTGACTTCAGGGTTGTTTGTATGGGCAAGATTGTCGAAGGACTTGGAGCAGTCCACACCAGCGTTGCTCTTGATGATGAAAGTACCTCCGGGATGCATGGGGCAGAAGTCGGTGACGTCGTAGACGCTGCCGTGAACGCCAATCCACATTCGGCTGTCGGGGCGATGGCCGGTGTGACGGGCGAGCTGAGAAAGAGGAATCGTTGGGAGGTTGCACGGCATGGGCTTGGGCGTCATGAACACGTCCAGCATGAAGCGGCGCTCGGCAAATGCCCTGTTGATGATGGTTTCGGCAGTCTCCATGGTTGCACTGCAGTGGTTGTAGATGGCCTTGCGGATGCCATTCATGACCGAGTCAAAGACGGCAACAGAACCGCAGACATACAGATAGCCGCCCAGGCCTCCCTGCTTCTTGGACATGACAAGCTCGGAAATTGTTGCCGCCTGTTCCACAATCAGTGCATCAATGTAGCGAGGGGGCATTTCCTTCTCTACGAGATCGTGGCTGCGGCGATCATAGACAAGCCCACGGCTGTCTCGGGAGAAGGCTAGATGGACCTCCATCAGACCGGCCTCAACATAGTCCCGGAGCTCCTCTTCGTAGCAAAACTTGTCACGAGACTGAACGCCGAGGTACAGAATGTCTCTGCCTGCCGCGTTATTGTGCGACGCGAGACGAGCTTGCCAAAAGCTGCGGAAAGGGGCAATGCCGCTCCCGCCAGCAAAGTAAGCGCACGGTGACGCCCTGTCGATCGGCAGCTGGAAATTGAGGGGCCGAGACACGCCGATATAAACATCCTCATCGCTCTCGATTAACTCGTCGCTTGAGTTGAGGAAGGGGTTCAGAAACCCGCTGCCCACGCCGGCACGAAGAACCTCGTCGTTGCCAGCAAACGTTGAGGAAACGTTGTATTCTGCTCTGGAAATGCTCAAATCAACAGCAGAGGGGAGAAGTTCCTGGGAGTAGTTTGAGATGGAGTACGTTCTCGGAATTTCAACGGGGATGAGATCTGTAAGCCATGCCAGATCGCGCGTGAGATCAAATGCCTGGTCCCAAATATGCGGATTCGTGTCCGTCAGGGCGGCTTGAAGCAGGTCGCCAAGCGACCCCCTAACCGGCCACTCAGTAGTCGCCAGAACCTGAAGGATCGTGTTGGATGACGCGCGAAGCATGTCGTGGATCTTTAGGGCAAGTTCCTTGGTGATGGGTGCAAGATGTCCGCGCCTCAGGATGTCCTTGACTGTCAGTTGTGGGGTTGAGGTGTGTGTCACGGCGCCGATATGCTGGGCAAATCGTTTCCACTGAGCGTTGAGGGCGACGCGATAATCCAAATAATCGCCAAGTCCAAGAGCGGCAGCAACCTTGGCGCACTCGGTCCAGCTGTTCAGGGGCATCACTGCGAGGCGGTCGCCAGGCTGGAAGGTGATTCCGGTGTTTGAAAGGTCGAGTGTCACCATGGCGATGGAGCGATTGGGGTCGTTATCGACGAACGACCGGCTGAGAATTCGGGACCTGTATCGACACTCCTCGAATGTTCCACGCATCTCGTGAGGCTCAACTGCAAGGTTGCCCCGATAAGGCTCGAGGCGTTCCTTCATGGCCTCGGAGAACTGTTTGTGTGTTTCCTCCCAGGGTCTCCCGTTGGAATCTGGCGCTCCAGATAAACCGTTCGTTTCGGTGCGACCAGTTTTGCTGGCAATCTCAAGGATGCCAAACACCTTGTATCGATGTGTGCCCATAAATCCTCTCTCTCCGGTGTAGGCTTCGATGATGCCATCAAGGACCCCCATCAGCCGGGGATCACCGGATTGTTGAACAAACTCTGGAATGCGGTAGTGGTACTCGATGGCGGCGATAAATGCCCGTAGATTTGATGGCAGCCAAGCTCTGAGATGAAGTCCTTCCTTGCCGAGGAACGAGTCGTACTTCTTTCGGCCAAGAAAGGCATCCATGACGAGAAATGGTGGGAACTGCAGTCCAGAAGATGCCGGGCAACGCTTGCTCAAGGGAGCCGAGAACTTGCCCCATCTTACCCATTGGTGACCAGGGACGTAGTTCTCTCCTGAATTTGGGTTGGTGTTGATGGTGTGAAAGGCATTGGGCATGCGCTCGAGGATCTCTTTGAGGCGAACCATTTCGCGGAGGAGACCCTCGACATTGCGGTTCATGACATGCTCTTGGCAAGCCGCGATGGCGTCAGGACCATGCTGGAAGGATGCAGATGTGTCGGCGCAGCCCTTTTGGAAGGCAATCTCGGTTCTCTCCCCAAATACAGGCCAGCGCATGTCCATGTTGTCGAATCGTCCGACGTAGGGGTATGTAGAGGTTGGATCTTTAATCTTCATGTTGAAAGAAGACTGATCGAAGAAGGTGAGGTGTGGAATGGAGCGGCCAAGTCGTCGGGAGACCTGCCAGTAGGGCAGACCAATGCTTCGCGGGATGTTGATCAACTCTTCGCCGAGGTCGTCGCTCATCTCGCAGTTTGGGCGATACTTTGTGGGATTTACCGTGACGCCCTCATATCCGTCGTTCTTGACCTCGTACCGATAGATGGAACAGAGCATACCCAGCGCAACAACAGCAGCCCACAAAGCCTTGTCGGGAATGATGTCCGGGGTTCCTTGGACGATGGGAAGGGCGGCGACCGACTCTCTTACTCGACCTCGGGCAACACAGCCAGGCATCCGTTCGCAAAGGTCGGACCATATCCTTCCAGGCGAGTTGGCGAGAGCACCCGGCGACTCGTTATAATCTGGTGGGCAAAACCCATGCTCAACGCTGAGGTAGCCATCCTTCCATCCTGTCCTTGAGCCGATCTCCTCGGCTCTGATCATCACCTGCCGTGCTGGGGCACCAAGAGCAACTGCTAGTAAATCCTGTTCGGCGACGTTGAGGGCGTCGATGTTCTTCATGCCACTAATCTCTTGAACTGAGGGAATGTTGGAATACAAGACCTCGTTGATCGCTTTTCGTTCCCTCATTCGCAGCCATTCCTCGGCATCGACCCCTCTGGGGATCTGTCTTTGTCAGTTGGAGGTGGGCAAGAGAGGCTCCAACAAACTCACATCAAAAGCTGCATGGATATCACCAGGCTGAGCATACCCAGAAAAGGTACAACCTCTAGGACCCATGCGGCTGCTGGACCGGCTACCAGCAACTGAGCCAGCAGGGCACTGGCCACCGGCCATGCCAGACACGGGGCAAGACATAATGGAAGGGAGAATAAAGAGCAAAAGTAAATGCCGCTGGTATATTAAAGACAAAAATAAGATTCAAGAAAAGAGGGCCACCAGGGCAAAGGGAGAAGCGAAGATATTCTGAACAAGCCAGGCAAAAAAAGGTCAAAAAGAGATGAAGCTGCAAACGAGAGACGGCATCACTGGATCACCAGAATGGGAGAGTGGAGAGAGAAGGGTGTCAGGAATGGATATTAGCTGAGGTTATATCAACGGCCAAGCTTGCAACCAGGAACAAGCTGCAAGCCCGCCGGGGAAAACGCTGAGGATCCCTGGCTGGGCAACACAAGGGTGCCGTCTCGAAACCGCTAGGGCAAGCCACGGCATTTGGCCACCGCCATCCCAAGTCCAGGGTAAAGCTCCGGGACCAGGTCCGAATGTCGCGCTGTGCTGCTGGCGGGTGCAAGTCCTAAAATTAGGGCTGCCGAAGATCTGGAACGATGGGTTTGTGATGGACGCGCAAGCACCACGCAGTGCACTGACATTGACCTGACAATGACAGAATTGGCGTTCGGGCGATTGACCAGGTCGGGGAAAGAAGCGCGCTTGGCTTGGGTTCGGGGCCGGTGAAACAGGCCATCGTCCCACTGAAGAGAAAATTGCCTGTTGGAAGGTCACGTTTCGATATGCAACGAAAAGAACAAAAGGACACAAGGGTCCATGTTTGGCACTGTTTCAAGTGCCAGTTGCGGTGAAGATGAACGGTGTTCCTTCTCGATCCTGATTCCTTCCAAGTCTTTGCCTCAAAGCTTGTTGTGGTTGATGTGGGGTTTTAGGTAACTGAAAGCTTTCAAGCCAATCAGAAAGCAGGGATTTCTGGGGAAAGGGGGGTTCAACAGGGGAAACTCTGACGCGAGTCTGCTGCCAAGCCCTGAGATGCAACGGGAAGGAGCCGCCGACATTCACAATTTTCCCCATTTTGACTTTTATCAACGAAAGCTGTTGAAGACTTGAAGCTTCCGACGGCGCGTCTTCAGACGGAAGGCGTCGAAATTGGGGTGGCCGTTGTTACATGTGGGTTTGCGGCCATCGGACCCAACCTTCCAGGTTTTACACATTTGTCGCTACTTTTTAAGGTTATTATTCTTGAAGTTTATTTGGACCAAGCAGAACATGCTGAACATTGGCATTCGGAAGGAATGGCACAACAACTTCGGAACATGATCTCTGTATGTGTATTTCCGTCGTGCGACAGAGATCAAGATGTCGAACCTTTTCTCGCCTTCCACCAAAACAAGCAGCGAATGATGTGATGTGATTGATGTGCTTGAACAACACCCCCTGCCAAGCTGCCAAGTTTCCTCAAGACGGACGACTTATGTCAGCGGCAGTTTCGACTTGACTCTGCCCACATCCCGATGAGCGACGACGGTAATTGGCCCTAAACTTGAAGCTTGCCATTTGAACCCGGTCACGATCCAACGCCGCAATGTGGGGATCACATCGAGGTCTCAAGAGCCACAGCTTCCTTGTCCTCCGTCACATCCCGGCGGGTCTCCAGTTTCTTCTCCCCACACAGGCATCTCTGCCACCAGACTTGCGGGACGTTTTCAGACCAACTTGAGACTCTCACCTTCTCTCTCCTCAACTTATCTCGCCCCGGGGTACCACCAGGAGCTTTTTTTGCCGAGGGATTCCCTAGTTACCACGATTCATTTGCTGCGAGAACTGGGACATCTATATCTAAGGCTATACTGCACGTAACGTAGGCACTGTCACCGTGCACCCCGAACAACACAGCTTCCTTCAATCCAACTGCCTCCACCAAAGCACATTAAGGGCCGTTCCCGTAATAAAAGAAAGCTCGATAAACGTCTCCCCCTCAATCTTAACAATCGTGTAATTCCTCACCAACACGTTCCCCATAGTGCTCGGGATCGAGCCAGCAATTAACGGACCATGCGCGATGCTGCCGGTTGTCTTCGAGGTCACGTTGACCGTGTAAGGACCAGCGTACGCCAAACTGCTCCTGCCAATCATGGCCCAATCCGAGTCAAGTTGCCCCTCCTGAGGAGGATACGCCAGATTCTGCGGGAGTAGGGTTGGGTCGTTTGAGCGCATGGTCGTCGTCACCCAGCCCGTCGGGCTGTAGCTGATGACGCCGTCGATGCCGGTTCCCCACCAACGGACGAGGCCTGGGACGCCATCACGGATGCTAAGGTGAAAGATTCTTAGATTAGTCTGACATCCAACGCTGGGAGAGACCTCGGTTGATGCGGAGCAATTACATGGTGTAGTTGTGCAGGGCATAGGTGCCTGCAATGGCCTTGAAGTTACTCTTTTTCATGACGACCTTTGAGGTTTGATTCAAACTTGAAGGTGATGTGTACGACCGAAAGCTGAGATCAATGAGGATAAGTCGAGAGCTGAGCGTGAGTTTTATACTCAGCTCTCGTTGAAGTGCTTACTCACTCGCTGTGTCGGGTGGGGGGGAAATAATTAATAAATTGGACGACAATGTTGGTCCCGAACCTGCAGATCTTGTGCTACCTTCCACTTTTGGTCCAATAACTCTGGGCTGGCGATAAGGCTCACGTCAGCTAATCACAGCTTAACTGACCTGGAACCATAGAGATAGTCCAGGTCGAAAAAGGGAGATCGTCTACATGTAGTATTGTGAGAGCCATAATCCCCATACTCTACGTACGTTCTTTTCCTTAGTACTTGACGAAAAAGCTTCTGATCGGATTTCCAAAGCGGTTCCAGCAGCGGTTGTGGCTGAAGCCACCATTCGAGCCGCCCGAGTTTGAGCAGCCGGGGTTATTATAGACGTGGGTCCCAGCATTACCACCGACGTAGACCGAGTACAAGTCGACGCGAACACCGCCCCACCAGTGTTCATAGCATCTAGTGCCGCCGTTCCACTGGAAATAATCCCCTCCGCCGCAGTCGCTACTGTAGAAATACCCGCGCTGGGTACCTGTCGGGCGAGACTCCAAGGCCGCGTTCTCCACGTCGGTTTCATTGACCCTGAGATGATCCGAATCAGTTAGTCAGCGCCAAGATTGAACAACCAAGGGCTTAAGGGAACGAAAGCATACTGGCGGAAGAACTCGGCAGGGACGAGCACCTTGGTGCCGTCGTCGAGGATCTTGTAGTGACCGTCTGCAACTTTCTCAGGCGTAGGTGTAGCAGCAGCGAGCTGGAGCATGCTCGCAAGGACGATTGGAGTGATGATGGCGAAGCGCATTCTGACAGGTTGAGGTCGGGGAATGCCGTGGAAATTGAAGGTGGTGTTGTAGGCTTGGTTTAGAGGCTGGTGTCTGTCCTTGCAATCAACTTCACGTGGAAAGGGAGGAGAGATGAGACCTATTTATCTACGTTCTATTTATCTACGTTTCTGTTTGACTTGTGTGGGCCTTCAGGTACATGAATTCGTCTTTCACAACCGCGGCTTTTATTTTTCTGACCCATGAACCTATTCCGAAAACTTACAGTCACCTGTCAAAATTCAAAATCATACGAGCTACCAGAAACAACGGGAATTGCATTCTGAAGAGATGCAATATCTGATGCCCAGATTCTCGCCGCAGTTTTCATGAAACGTGTAGCCCACCGTCTGACTATTGGTGCCATATCTATTCGTGGGCGGAAAAGCTCAGCAAAATGCGGCTGGGCTGAAAGGTCCGCGAAATATGAATTAGGCTCACCGCATACCTAACGTCAGTTATCTGTGAGAGCGGCCAGCGAGAAGCAAGCTCTAAAAGGCGGCGAAATCCTGTTCTTTACAGGTTACGAGCATCCTGTTACAATTGTCCGAGTGAGCCATGACATAAGGCAGGCGAGAGCGTGTGGGTTTTGACCAAGGGGAGGGATAGCTGGCTTCTGAAAGATATTCCTAACAAACATGCTTAAAGTTGAAATGGTTGCAATTGGTAGGCACCTTATTCAAATGAGAGGATTTCCCATCACGTCCAGTCCTCAATTCAACGTTTCCCCATAACTTCATCCTCATCTCTCGTCACTTCAAGCGGCTTACTCGCAGTTCTTTCTGCCTGATTCTCGACATCCACACTTCAATCAGCTATCATTCCCTTAGATATTACTCTCACTCATCCTCCATCTCATCGCTACAACTCTGGCGGCAGAGAAGACGCTTTCCGATATGTCCACCAGGTGTCTGACGACGGGGCCAAGGCTCAAATTGACTCCGCACTGAGGTGGGTGATGCCAGAATCAACAGGCCTCCCCCAACATAAATACACCTTCTCGAAAATAAACAGACTTTTCTGTGAGTTAAAGGCCTTTAGGAAAATAACCAGAGCTTTTCAAGAAAAGAAGGGCTCCTTGGGATTTCCGAAGAATCACTCAAACATTCAAGGGTGGCTTTGTACCTGCGTGTTCACGCGTTTTACAAATAGATATTCTCTCTTCAAGAGACTGAAATTTCAACACCTAGTCACTGACCTACATTACTCATTTCAACAGAATACTCCCCCCAACCGGATCTGAAATCCTTGACATTCTACCAACCGCCGCAGTATTTCCAGTCCAGAAATACCCAACCCTCTCATAAGTGTTCTCGCCATCATCAACCTTTTTCACCAAAATGCCATGGATCTCTGTGCCCTCTCCTCTTCTGCGCACACCTGCTTCCAAGTCCAAGATCAGCCCGTCCCTGGCAGTTTGAGCAGGATTATTTGTCGCCCTCAGCTTGACAAGCGGCAGACCAAGCAACCCCTTTGGGCGCGTCCAAGTCGATACGTCAAAGTCGTAAATCAAGTCCACTTCACCCCCGTCCTCACCCAACTCATCAACCTTGAACATTTCCCAAGTCGGCTGCACCTTTAACTTGGCATTCACAATGGACTGCTCCAGCTCGATTTCCCCTCTTAGCAGCATATCAACCTTCACCCAGTCGTTCCGGTACCGTCGAGTCCGAAGGAGCTCCGATCCCGGCTGCGGAACACATACAAGGCGCGATTTCCTCCGCTTTTTGTTGGTCTCAACTGCTTGGTCTCGTGGCGTCGTTTCTTGACCAATCCTCCTGTAAGATGCCTTCCCCTCGATTGACGCCCAAGACCAAGTTGGAATACCAGAAGGTCTGGTCTGAACTTGCTCGCCGGCTAAATCCCTCTTCTTTCCGTCACTAACATTAACCCGGAACCACAACAAGTTCAGTGGCAATAAGTCCATCCAGAGTCCACCGACCAAACTCCAACCTTTGCGAGGCGACCCCATTACTGTCAAATGCTCCGATAGCACACTCGAGATGCCCAAAAGCGGCAACAACATTTCACATTTCTCCCTATTCTCCGGAAATCGACACCCAGAGTATGCCTCCACGATATCCATCCAAGCGTGGTGAAGTTCTAACTTGTCCTGCGATTCGTTTGTATCAACCTGTTTAGGTAACTCGGCACGGAGCAAGCGATGAAGCGCTCCACGAAGCCTTGTTACAGAACTTAAGTTGGACAATCCTTCGATTTGTCGCTGTATGACGGCTTCGTTGAGCTCCATTGGTTGGGAGGAGGGAGGAGGTGAAGGCAACACCAACGTCTCGAACTTGTAAACATTTCGAAGCGGATCAACGAGCTTTTCTCGCGTTCGGTAGTAATACGACATGTTGAGAGAGTGATGTGGAGATGTGAACGAGTGGCGAAGTTTTGCCGGGGACGGCGCGGTGACGGGTGAGGTTGGTGCCATCTCTGGGAAATGATGGACTCCATCTTGGTGTTGCTTTGAAGCACGCATCGTGCTACACTCGAACAGGAGAATGCCGTCTTTGCAGAAGTGCAACGATCTCAGGGAGAGGAGGTTGGCTTGGAATGTCCATGGAGTTTGGCTCCCGAAATCGCCGACACCGTGTTGCTCGAAGACAGTGTCAATGGGCACTTCGCCCGGAATGGCAGAGGAATTATTAGCCGAAAGTCGACTGGGCAAATCGCTCAAGGTGCTGACCGAGCTGCATGTTGCTATGCTAAGAGTTTTCGACTTTTCATGAATCCTTTCTTTCGAAAAGTTTTCCGGGCTCTTCTTAGATATCTCTTGTACAGGGAATTGCGAAAATGAGCCGGCTCTGCCAGTATCGACTTCCGTGAATATGGTACAAGCTGCATTTGCAAACACCAGTCCAGCTTGGGTGACTTCAGACAGCCAGTCTGACTCTGGTTCTTGCAATATGCACAGCTGGTCGATCCAAAGATATCGGTACCCGAGGCGAGAGGTGACCGAAATAGCATCCTGCCATACCTGAGGAAGTGACCCCAGACGCACTTCCTCTTGGAGCTTGTCCATGTTCTCCTTTGTCAACTTGATGGGGTTTTCGAATTCCCCTCGGACGGCAAGGGCGATGTAGGATGGGATGTGCTCTGATAGATTTGTTTCAACCAGTCGAACCGCCATATCTGTCTGGTGTGAATGCTCGTCTGCGGTGTTGATTTCCAACAACCGTGGAGTAATGAACGTCGTCGGCCCAAGAGGATAGCGACACACGTGATGCTGTCTGGAACAGGTCTCAATCCACTTACGCCCCAGCGCCACGGAGTCGGACGGGCCCATCTTTGTTGGCGGTACCCCTGCTGTAAGCATCCTGAAAGCTTTGCTCATCGTGATGAGTGGTAGAGCGCAACAAAAGATAACGGTTTCGACGACCAGTCTCCGGTAACGATATTTGACCAAGACATACCCGCTGCAAAGAACAAAGACACCAACGCTGGGTAGCAGTGGAATCACGAACAACAGTCTTCCAGTCGCAACGATGTGGGTTGTCAACCAAACTGAGAGCGATAGAAACGATATGGCGCAAATGGTGAGAGTTAGGAGGCTACGGATACCCTCATTCGCAAGCACCGACACGTAGGCGTGGCCCAGGCCCGAGATCTTTGCGTCATTGTCGGTCGGCCGAAAGTCTGCAAGAACTTGGCGGGATAGGCGTGGGTGTGGCTGCTCGGGCCAAACGTCGTCGAAGTCTGCAAAGACTGAATTTCCTTGGCGCCAACGATACATGAGTTCTTTTCGCCGAAAGGTAGGTCGCAATCGGAGTGTGTCGAGGAGAAGTGGCATGTCCAAAGCTTAAACAGGTTCCCCGCTCTTGCCACCAGCTGCAGGGTGAGACGGACACAGGTCACATTTCAGATTAGGTTGACACCAACATTGGGAAAGCGCGTCAATGTGGTGCAGGAAGTCCCGCCTGCAGCCTATGAAAGGACGTGCCTGCAAGTTACGTCGTAACAACTAGCCAACCACTGTTCTTTCACCGAGAAAGAGCAAATCCTGAATTTCCATTCTATTCTTAGGATACTTTGGAACAGGGTGCTTTCGCTCGCCTGTAAAGCTGCGAAAACGCCGGTGCACCGCAACAGACGATGCCAGTCATAGTCCCTGCTGTTGACAACAAAGAAAGGTAACTTTGCGAGTAAGTAAAATCTTCAAAAACTGTGCTGTAGAGAGCCCCCATTCGTAAACCAGTGACGATAATCACACTAAACCCGACGACCGTCAGCGCCTCTGGGCGAATTCGGATCTTTGACTTGTTTGGAAGACGAATCGGAAGGTTGCACATACACTATTCCAGCATCCAAAACAGCCAAGGTGACGAGGCGCTTTGCGACAGGGATCCGTAATCTGAGCACCAGTGATGCCGGCACCCCTAGGAAAACAGTGTCCGTCGCGAATCCGAGAGAGCAAAGCAAGTAAACCCAACTGTTGGCAGCCCGGAAGATTCTGCGGAGGAAGATGCATGCGGAAATTCGAATGAGGCCGTTTATAAGGCTCCATAAAGCCTCCGAAACCAGCAGTGACTATACCGATGAAGCCGTCGGTTGTTAAATTCATGGCAACATCAAAACCTCTCTGGCAGGTGGGACCCTACGTACCTTTGCTACCCGATCGAGCTGTGAAATTGGAATGTCCTTCTGATGCATCCCCTGGCCTTCGCCCACTATTGCCCATGTCGATAGTGCAATCAGCGTAGTGGCGAACAGATAAGAGACTATGACCAACAGGTCGTCTGAGAAGTGCCGGTGCCCATCAGGGCGCGGAGCACACATAGCACAGCCCCATCTTCCCCTTTATAGCCATTTCCCCCAACTCACTGTCTTCACCACATTCTTGATTTCAAAAACCATCTTAACCATTGCCTCTGTGCGCCCTGCGACTTCCAGCACACGTTTAATCTATTCTGTTTATGTGGCAAGCCTCTCACTGTCTCCCTGTGACAGAAAGCGCCTTGCCATCCTCTCTTTCTGGTTATTCTTTTGAATCAGTTGTGGGTGCTTTTTTTTGCAGGTTGAAAGTGGTAACTTTTGGTGTGAAAATGGGGGGTGTGACCGTATTTTTTGACTATGGATTTATCTTATTAGAACATGTTCTGTGCTACCTAGGTACCTATACATTAGACGTTGTTGTGCTGGGCCTCAGCTTGGAGATGCGAGATCTTAGTTCGAATGTGGATAACAATATAAAACTCGACAATTATTATAAGACTCAATGGGACAAGTGCGGTGAAAAGGGACATATCGACGCTACCGGCATTATTACCAACACAATGCCAAGGCTAGCACCGGCAGCGTAAGAAATGGGAACCGACCACGAGCGTTCTCCTAAAAGCGGGAAAATCGAGCGGGCGTGTGGCATTTCCGGGACTAAACTGACACAGATAACTAGAATACAGTTTAGAGGGTGGACCAACAAAATTTGGAGCAAGGCAGCCTGCAGGAAATCGCTGACCTTCCCCTTGAGCGTCGATCTGCCCAAGAAGAAGACTGTGATGAAAAGAACTTGAGAAGTGGCGAGGAGGAACGCTGCAGACATGTGTCGTTTATCCCGGGACATAGCTTCCAAGGTAGTCTCAACTTCTGTGTGTGATGGGTCGTGTTCTGTTGGTTCTGGTGGGTCCGATGGCCTTACGGGTGCCGTCGGATCTGTACCACTACTCTCACTACTCTGGCCTGAGACGCTAGGTCGCTCTGCTGGTTGGTTCCGGGTATCGCTTTGGGCTAATTCACCGCTGTAGCGCTCGCTACACCCGGTGTGACGGTTAGGCGGGGATGATGTCGACGTTAATGGAGTTTCTTCAGTCTCCTGTTCAACTATAGACTGAAGCTGCCGTTGACCTCCGACGACCGGCGCTTCTGTGTAGGGTCAGAATTCTCTCGTACACTTTCGAGAGGGTTGTTGGCGTAGGAGTCGTGGGTACGTACCGTTACCTCTAACTACTGGCTCACCAGAAATACCGTTTGGGTTGAGAGCAATCTCATGGGGATCTGCCAACGCTTTGACCTTCTCCGGCAGTGCTATGGCCTGAACGGTCATGATGACCGGTCCGAACAGAAGGAACACCGGGAGAATCTGGCCGAAGCCCCAGTCGTAATCCTCTACCTGAACTGACGATCTTGCCTCCTGGAGGCGGAATGTGCCCCATATTGTAGACACTGTGAGCCAGTAGACCTAGAGATCGATACTTGGTCAACGAACCAGCTTTCAAAATTGTTGGCGTGGCACCTACATCAGAGATCTCAGATGCAAAGAGGTCTGCATATAATGTAACGACGAGATATACTGCCATCCAGACCCGTATAGTCGCCCACCCCTCGAGTTTGCTTTCAAGATCACACCCACCCACAGTGTTAGCTTTCCCCCTCCGCCTCAGCCACCTCAGCCACCTTATGTATGCACGACTGATGGGCCGGCGAATGTGGGTCCGGAAGCCTTCAGACCAAGCCCTCACCAATTTGATTGACCGCGTAGAGAATCCAAAGAATAGTAGTAGACTGGATACAATCGCCGATTCCAGCGCCGCCGACTCTCTGAATGCGGATTTGTCTCCCCTATAGATTGTATCCCTAACGGGCGGCCGGAAGAAACAACGGGCATTTGATGCAGGACTCGTATAGTCATCGTCAGTCTAATTGAAGAAGGCGGTCGGCATTATGGCCGGGAAGATGGCTAACTAGAGGACGGTCATGCCAAACAGCCGGAATTTTCGTTCCTGCGGGTGATGATGTAGATAGCCTCTTAGGACTGTAATACACGCGACATGAGTCAAATTGGACAGCCATGCTAGGTCGACCACCAACTGCCAGTGATATGCCGAAACGTAGCAGGAAAGCCCAATATATCTGCTGAGAAGGATGCCAAGACCAGTGAGGATTTGAATGTCACGCATGCTGAGAATCGCCTAGGAACCGAACACGGTCAGTTCACTCGCGTCCTAAGCCTCGGGAGTTCAAGACGTCACAAACCACTCTAAAGGCTGTTTCCCATCTCGACCGGTCGAGAAGCCAGCGTGAAAACCACTGATATATCGGCTGGGACGCCCTGCCCTCTCGTAGATGCGAACCGAGAAGCCGTCCAACCCATCGAACGCCGCTAACCACAAACTGGTCGACGATGTTTGGCGTAAAGTCGTCGCTGGTCGTAGCTCTCGGGCTATGCCCAGAGCCGCCTGGGGTCCAACAGGGGCTTTTCAGGGGGTCAAAAGCGAGGAGATAGTATACGATTACCAGCATAACAACAAACCACGCGGTCCCCATGAAGCCGACAAGGACCTGTCAATCATCGTCAGCGATAGGCTTTGGAGAGATTTATACGCGCTCGTATTCACGTACGCCTGTGCCCCCTATATGGGGATTTGACTGTAGCTCGCGGGGCTCTGCGAAGCAGTCGAGGGTGCATTGCGTAGACATGCTTATACGTGGGCCTCGAGAGTTCGTTGAATAGGGTCCGCAGCCAGAAATTGAAGCGTTGCAGATCAGTCTGTTTTTTGTATCTCCCTTCAAATTAGGCTCAGGTCACCAGACCATCATTCCTGCCCGTGGCGCTCGCTAAGTTAAAAATTGCACATCTCGCTCAGCACGGCCGCCGATGAGCATCTCACTGTGAAATTTTCCAGCGCTTGACCCCAATATGCAGATTAACCCCCGCTTTTGTTGAAGAATCTTCAACCCAGTCGGCCGTGGTGCTTCACAACGAGGAGGCCTCAGCTGAGCGTGCACGGAATACATACCTGTCTTTTCATCAAATATTGTGAATCCTACCAACTGCGATTCCAGTTGCCACCGACCGCGCCCATGTGCCAAACCCCCATGTTGATCAGCCTCTCTTTTAGCACTAGCTATCGTGCTATGGTGTCAATGTTGGAGTGATGAGAGAAACACCATCATCTGGATTGTGGCAGTCCTACTACCTATCCCTAATTTGGACTAGCTGGGCACTGCCACTCAATTTCAATCGAAGGGCGCCTCTTAATAAACCCATCAACAAGGCATGTATATCACATACGACCATACTCTCATGAAAACTCGGCATCCCGTCCGCTCTGCCCTAGATAAACATGAGAAGGCCAGACTAGTACTCAGGTGGGTGACCACTGGGGAATCCCTGGTGTTGTATGTTTTTGCCCCACTTTCTTTTTGAACTTGGCGTTGTTGGCGGGTCACCTCCGTTGACAACGTCCCTACCTACGTCCGAACCCCTTCTAGCATTTTTTTTATGTTTATTTCACAAAAAATGGTGCAACGACGGCAAATTAAAGTACTTCATGAGTTAAAGAACTCAAAGCCTGATTGATTAACGTTTCTTGGTGATTGTTCACACTTGTATTGTAATCGTGATCGACTGGCCATAATTCCATCTTAGTTGCATGCTTGCGCCCGCTATTTAGTTCTGTATATGGGTGCTTCAACCGTTCCTTGCCGATGATGCTCTCGGAGACCCGCCCATTAAAACTCGGGTCTTTGAGAGAAAACAAAAAGTGCGCCACCTGGGGAACGCCGTGTGTTAATTTTAGGCTAGGTCTACAGGCCGTCGACTTAGAGATGGGGGGAATAGAAAACTATAACTCCGAAAGCAAAGCGAGGCGGCCATCGCAAGAATGCAAGGGTGTGAAAATCAGCCTGTTGCTTCCGCCATGTGCCAAAATTTGATCACGGAGTCCTCTGAGCACCTCAGCATCCCCCGAGCTTGGCCAGTCCTTGTGTCGTGGGACGGAATCACTTCCTGCTATGTCAGTAGAACCCAGCTTGAAAATACGAATACCTCTTGGGATAATGCGCAGCGCGCACTCCGCAAAGCCCGACGCGTTTCTGTCTCACTGCGGCACGGTCCGGGTTTTTCTCTTCTGTAAAAAAAAACAAACTGTACTTGAACGGCACGGTATCTGGTTGAAGTTCAGCTCTACGGGACGTCTACTGGATCATAAATGCGTGCAGAAGCATGCAGAGCTCAAGCTCACCGCCACACAGGGGCCGGATCGTTACCTCGCCTCATGGGTTGCCCTGTTCCCTTTCCTAGAACGGATCTTAGTAATTAGGCACCGACGTTTCAAGATATTATAGACTTGCCAAGTGACGGAACTGTGATGACCCTATTCTAGATCCATGAATCGACGTTGCCCAGTTGCCTATGCGGCAATTCAAGGAATGCGGTGGGGGGATAATGGCTCTGGCACCTGGCGGGTAGGTGCGTAGCAACTCATGCTGTGCCATTGGCCTTTCAGCACACGCGCCCTGCACGTCGCTGCGCGAAAGCCATGGTGACAAGCTCGCGGGTGGGATAAGCCGGGCAACTATAATGAAAGATTTTGATGGCGCACAGTGATCAACCAGAGGATGTGTGACTCGGGGGCTTACTGTATTTACCATACTTGGTGACAATCAGATATTCCGACAAACTACATGAGGGTCCCCTGACAGTGTCGGTTCCCAGTTTTCACGGGCCGAATTCTCAAATAAGAGGTATAAATCATCTCGCTAGTATTCCATGAGCAGTCGTCTTTGGTTTCGTCGAACCTCCCAGCGCAAACAGGCCCAGTTGCATCTTTTCCCTTACCGACAGTGTGCTTCCATACAGATCAGCAATGTCTTTATCATCCCAAACCCAGAGCGCAAAGATGAAGCGTGCCCGAGTCACCAGCGGCGGCGAAGATTATTTCACCGAGTCTTTGAAGGTTTGTGTCCTCCTCGCGACTAATTGGCCAGAGACTCACTAGAGGGTTATTTTCAGGCCCAGGATAGTTACAAGCAGTCACTTTCCATGTCGAACAATGGAAATGGACAAGAGAAGAGACTGGTCTTGATCCAGCGTCAAAGCCATTGTTGCGGAGCGCAAACCCACCTGACTGCTGCGGCCCTCGAAGGGGACAATGGTCAGCGGAAGAATTACGCTCTCCAGCGTTGGCTCGAGTTACGACCAGGCGACGAGCCGTTCAATAATATTGGGGCGGTCGTTATTGATGTCAATGTGGAAGATTCTTCCCAACCCAATCATCCGGCTGCTTAGGTAGACTGGCGAGTTTCCGTTATTCCCTGAATATCACACCTTGCACTTATCTGACCTTGTGAGCCTGCCAGCTTTTTGCAAAACACCCAGATCGGGGTTACTCGAGCGACTTGCTTGGCGCTTGTTCTCAGACTCCAGACTGGAGGACTGGAGAGTTGTCAGAAGTGCACCTGAGGGAAATGCTGTGAAACGTGGAGAAAGGGTCGTGAATAAGCAGGATATCCGCTGGATTATCCACATTAACTTTAGGAATTTATGTACATAAACACGCAGTAAGGCGGCCCAGGCCCCGCACGGGCACAGAACGTTCCAAGGCCTGCCAATGGCCAAACACGCAGTCATTCTGCTTCGTGGCAAGGCAAACAAGTGAATTATCCAGTAATCCGCGGACGATATGGACATACCAGGAAATACCCAAATTTTCCCGCTTCCACAAGGAGTTTTTCTTTTTTTTTTTTTTTTTTTTTTTTTTTCTTTTTAAGTCGGAGAGGAAGTTAAGTTGGAGAGAGAAAGGGGTTTGAGATGGCTCCGAATGCGCTGAGGCCCACTGCCAGGTATCTCGGCCTGTTTGTGTAACCGTGCCCTACGCAGTATCCTCCCTCCTCTCCCCCTCTTTGATTTCAAAAACAGGGCCAGGCTTTTTCCCCTTTGCCAAAACCTGACCTTAATCCATCCATCCATCCATTCTTCTCGTCGCACCACCATGGCCTCCCAACTCTACGACGCACTGCTAACTTGTCTTTGCGGTTCCTCCTCAGGCTTTTACGTAGTGCCTCAACTGCCCAGACACCATGACGACCGGGAGTCATCTCCTCTCATAACCCAAAAGCCCACCATCCAATCCGCCCCACACCTTGATCATCTTTCCGTCAAAGACGAAAAGGTCGATTCCTCAGCAATCGAAAACATCATCTTCCATCTCGTCACCGCGCGCTCCGCCGGTTCCTCCCTCGATACCGAACTAGATTCCGCCGTCGAAACGACAGGATGGAGCGAAAACATCGCCAAGCGAGTGCTGCGCGCTCTCGAGGAGGTCCTGAAACCAGAAAACCAAGACAAGAGGTCATCGTGGGGCGAGGCGCTCACCGAGGCGTATAACAAGGCGGTCGAAGTGGCTGCCGAGACGTTTCGCGAGTTAGCTAAATACGCGAAAGAACATCCGACTCAGACCGAGATTGTGTGCGCTGTGCTGTTGTCTCTGTTTGCGTACGGCGTGCTGGTTCAGTTGGCGCCTAGGATTTTGATGTTGTTGGGGTTTGGGGTTGAGGGGCCGGTGGAAGGTGAGTTTCTAACACCGCTGTTAGTGTGTGTGTGAAATAGCTGAAAACTAATGGATGTGTGTTGTCTAGGATCGTTTGCGGCGTGGTTCATGTCTACGTATGGAGGGTATGTGCCCAAGGGGTCGTTGATGAGCTACTTGCAGCGGTTGGGGATGACTTGGGGGAAGGTTGCAGGAAGACTTTGAGTTGCCGGTTGCCGTTTCTCGGCACTTGACGTGATGTGATATCCAGGCTCTGCGGGGAGAGAAAAGAGGATGGCGGCCTTTGCATCTTGGCAATTGCATCATGATGTACATGTACCTGACGACCACTCGTCACTTGTGCGGGCTTTTTCTTTTTCTTTTGTCCTGCTACAAAAAGCAATGGAAATCCGGAGAATACTTTGCCCTCAAAGTATCACTTGCCAAGAGCTTCTGTCGTATGTAACGGCGTGCTGTGGGTGACGTGCTGGGCCATGCACGCGCTGGCTGTAATCTACATCGGTTAATCTGCGAGGCACAGCTGTGGCCCCCATCTGCAGGCAGGCTGCCTCTAGGTGCTCAAGATATTTGGTGTCGTTTTTCCCCTGGAGTGGAGATCCAAGGCAGTATCCTCCCTTTACTCTTTAACTATGGACCCATTAAGCATCACATCGGCTATTGCAGGATTGATTATAGCTGCGGCCAAGATCTTCAGCCTCATAGAAGCTGTGTCGGCGATTAAAGACTCGCCAGCAGCTATTCGGGACGCCCAGAATGAGATCCGACATACAGAGATTGCGATCCGGGCCTTGAAACGGCTGCTCGACCGGCGTGAAACAGCAACGGCGAGAGGGGAGATGATCCAGATCGACGAGCTTCGGATCGTCCTCGCCGACGCTATGCTGGCCTTTTCCGAATTCGAATCCTTGTTACAGTTCTTGGGCCGACTAGCAAAGTCTCGAGTGGTCATTCTTTGGGCGAAATACCTCAAGCAGATTGAAGACCACGTGGCGAGACTACAGCGTCAGAAGTTCTCCTTGACTCTAATGCTGAATGTTATACAGTGGTAAGTGCGCGAAACCCCAGCAACGTCGCAAAAGCCTTGACTACATAATTACATGTAGTGGCCGTTACTGATCAGTGCCATATATTCGAACAGTGACACGATCGATGAGGCATATCGAAGTCAGCAACACTTGCAGAGCCTCATCGAGCGGATGCTCCAGGATAACGCAACACTCCAGCAGAAGCTTTGTCAATGTCAGGAGACCCTTGACCCCCAGCCCCAAGCAAAGCGTCAGACAACAACTGAAGAGCGGGATGTTGATAATGCCTCAACCATCAGAGCAGGTGGTGGCCGTCGAAATGGGGTGGTGTTGAGCGGCATCCGCAGTTTTGATGGAGAAAATATCGATTTCGCCTTCGAAAGCGTCCTCGAAGCTTCATGGGTATATCGGAGAAACCAGCACCACGACGAGTGTGACCGCTCGTTCGCAACCTCGGCCATACGTTCGCATGCTTGGTCCATGTTTTCTGGTTACAGCTTAGCCGACATTTCGATATTATCCGTTATTGCTATGCCACTGACGCTGATGGATATCTCCAATCGACAGCATTACGTGGTTGAGATGATTCAGCCCCCGGGCCGCCACAGTATTGAACCAGCACCTACAAGCAACAACAGCCCAGACCAGAACCCTTCCACGGAGCACGGGTTCTCAACACAACAGACAGTCGTCAAAGTGAACACGGTCAGCAGTTCAAGCCGTTCCGAGGTTGGGGATTTAAGTAATGACCATCTCTGGCAAATTGCCTATCCGGTTCTGGTTTAGGCTGGCTCGCCCTACGCGGGTTAGTATATCTGTCTATATAGACTTTTAAAGCTAATTCTAGCCGCAGTGTACTGCGCTGTGTTCTATTCTAATACATTGCTTTTATAGATCCTTGTGAAGCGCTCTTATACCTATACCAGATTTTCGAAACCCGATTCGACTAACGCTTCAGAAGCCAGTAACTGTTAAAGCATTATAAAAATTTTCACGAGAAATGGGCACTCAATTATAGTATTTCGAAATTTCTTTTACTTCTCTACTTTATTTACATAGCTAAAGCGCTATGCCTCATAGGCTGCCTGCCAAGAACTGCCCATGCAACATTCCCTCCCTCCCATGGCACTAACGATTGCAAGGACCAATCCGAGGTGCAGTCGCTTCGGGCGCCTCTGGGGCTGATTCTGGAGGCTGAGCATGACTTCCAATCAAGGAATTTGTCGATGTGGCATGTGCGGGGAACCTTCACTCTCATCTCTCGACTTGGGCTGAAAGGAACCTTACATACTCCCTCATCAACTATTCCCGTTCACATTTCTCGCCATCACCATGGACCCGCTGAGTGTTACGTCGGCCATTGTGGGATTAATTGCCGCGGGCGCCAAGATATTCAGTCTCTTGGAAGCATTATCATCGATCAAAGACTCGCCGGCCACCATAAAAGATGCAAAGAATGAGCTGCGGCACACCGAAATTGCCATGCGAGCGCTGCAGCGACTGTTCGACCGGCTGCAGTCCGAGACGTCAAGCACGAGGCGCGAGATGATTCAGATCGATGACCTTAGAATCATGCTTGCGGACGCCATGCTGGAGTTTTCCGAATTTGAGTCTCTCCTTGAACTCCTGGGCCGGTTGGCCAAGTTTCGCGTGGCTATCGCGTGGAGCAAATACTCGAAAAAGCTCGAGGAACATCTGGAAAGATTGCAACGCCAGAAGTTGTCTCTGACTTTGATGTTAAATATCCTACAATGGTAAGAACAAACATGCCTGCCTACTCTCCTCTCTTGTGGAGAAAGACTCTCGATCGGTCCTGTCTAACGGTTTGCTTCGCAGTGATACGGTCGATGAGGCATATCGGTGCCAGGAAAGGTTGCACGATCTGCTTGACAGAATTCTCAACGAGAACGCAGGGCTCAAAGAGAAATTGCGAATCTCCGAAGACACCTTTGACGCCCTAAGCGTGGTAACGCGAAGGCCAAACGACGATTCTGCGACAGTTCGCCACCCGGAAAGTGTCCGCGGTGATGACACTTCGACCATCAGGGGCGGCACGACTCTCAATCGCAACAGCACAGTCAGGCGTTCCATGTTCGAACACAGTGCTGGAGCGATCAAGTTCGCCTTTGAGAATATCCTTGAAAAGTCTTGGGTATACCGCAGAAACAAAGACCACCAAGAGTGCGACCGATCGTTTGCTAGCTCAGCCGTTCGCTCGAGGGCTTGGTCGATCTTCTCGGAATACACTCTGGGAGATATATCAGTCCTTTCCGTCATTGCGATGCCAATCAAAACCATGCACCTTACTAATGGACATCATTATATCGATCAACAAAGAAGCTCTACGGAACCCAATAATACTCAGCCCCCTGCCAATACTCGTGTTGACGGTCCGGACATCGACTCAGATTCCGGTATCAACTTTAGTTACCCATATCACCCCGAGCGAAAGGAGACCTCAAGTTCTTCAGGAATAGTCAGTAGTACAAAAACTGACGACGCTGCATTTGCTTCCGATGCACTATCATCATCAATCATGAAAATTTATTTCGACGTCAACAGCAATGACGACGACATACCCTTTCACGGCAATCATGCCCATGGTGAGCCTGAAGTGGACTGGAGTTGCAAAGGGTGTGGAGAGGTGAGTGAGGTCCTTGCCCTGCAATCATGGCTTTCAAGAACAGTGGAAAATTTTAACACATCTCCTGACCGGCAGATACTCGAGGAGGGTAAAGTATTCGAGATGGGTAGGTCACTCAACCCCAAAAGATTTCTTGAGTCTTCATTTTGATCGCTGACAAAGGCGCCAATTCCCAGCTGGACATCGTTGGCATTTGGATTGCTTCCGATGCGGCACATGCAGCACACTGCTGGACAGCGACGCAACGCTACTCCTCTTGGGAGATGGCACATTAGTTTGCAATAACTGCACGTACGACTGTAGTGCCTGCGGAGAGAAGATTGAAGATTTGGCGATATTAACTCAGGATGGAGAGCAAGCGTTTTGTCCATCCTGCTTCAGCTGCAGAAACTGCAAGCGAAAGATCAAGGACCTCCGATACGCGAGAACCAGCCAGGGTATCTTCTGCATGGAATGTCACGAAAGTTTGATGGCTCGACGAAGAAGAAAAATGAAATCTAGAATGGAGCTTTTGTGAGGTCTTGTATAGGCAGCTAGAAACCTGTTCTAGGTTGATCGAGAGCAGTGACAACGGAACCCTTACTCCATCGAATGTGCCACTCCAATGTGAATCTTTGTTAGCAGATCCTATGAATGGCGTTGCTCTAAAAAAAAACAAAAAAAAAAAAACGTGCCGGATGAGACGCCGATACTTAAGGCTCCAAATGCTGCCTTCGGCTTTGCCATGTTACTTATGTAGGTGTTCAGCTCTGGGAGGCGTGATGATTACTGAGAGCAAGCGAGGCCTCGACAGGAGGCCTAACGCAAGAAACAAAACTTCACCAGGAGCTACATAACTCTCTTGTGCACCACGTACTTGTTTTTCTTCACAAGCCGCAGTTTCGACTCTGCAGGTGTTGCTTGTTTACAAGGCACGACAGTTTATGGATCCTCTGAGTATTACCGCGTCGGCCACCGGATGACGACCTAAAGCGCCTGGAGCCACAGGACTCGGCCCACCCAGACCACGATTCAAACTCCTCAAATCTTGAGGATGACGCGCTGAGTCTTTTCCGTGATGACTGGAGTATGAGGGAAACAAGCTCAGATGCAGGGACTGACAGCTCCACAAGCTCAGATTCAGGGAGTGACAACTCTACAATGACTCCCTTGCGAAAAAAACAAAACAAAAATCTGGTACAAACAAGGCAGAGGCTGGCACCACAAACCCTTCTGCGATGGGTGCAAGAAGGTACATATGTACCTGTATGTTAGACATAGAGGATAAAGATCCCTACGGGGCCGGACGACTTGAAGGGTTTCGGTCATGTTTGGTACTAAGCTTAGGCTAACCCCTACAATTATCCAGGCCCTTGAACACGATAACCCATACGGGGCGCTACGGTGCGGGCGGTGCGACAGGTTTTACACGGCCAAGACCTTGGAAAAGTTCTCACAGAACTCGTCAGCCATGATGGCAGGAAGTCTTGGCGGCAACTTCTTCCAGGTACTGCCGTCGACCGGACTGGTGGTGGCACCGATGAATGTGGATGATGTGAATGTGTGACTCTGGGAGACTGCGGGGCGTGCCGAGGCCAGCCGGCTGGAGAGCACATCGATGATGCCTGATCACATCTCCTCCAGAATCCTTCAAGCTCAAAGTGAGCGTGAAGTTGGAGACATCCCGCTATCCACAATCTGGGAATAAAGACACTGCTGGCGTTTCTGTGGAGCATACATGTATCGTCGATTCATTGGCTATAGCGATAAGATGAGATACTGAGCGGTCAGAGTAGTGTATCTGCCTTATTAAACGGGGTGATCGAATCTTGAGTCCGCATTTGGCCACGACATCTATCTATATGCATGGACAGGAGGATTCGTTCTGCAGCTCCAATCCTATCTCAGCCATCTCCGCCATTGGCCGGCTCGCAAAGTATTGTCAGGTAGACACGGACTTATAACCTGGACGTGAAGTTTCAGGATTGCTTATTGATCTCGACTTCGGACTCGGATGTAATCACTTCGCGAGTTTTGGCGAGATATATTGAGAGTTTTCCCGGTGATGGCGTCAGAAAGCTCGGTCTAATTGTGCCCAATGCAGCACTTTCTCCTGTTTGGGGTAACTTGGAGCCAGGGTCATGGCGGTTGTTTGCTCAAAGGTGCTTTGGGACTAACCTTCTTTTGCCGAGGAAGCATTCAATCGAAAGGTGCCGTATAAATATGAACCCCCAAGGAAGAAAATCCGAATTACTGTTTGTTGATGTGCTCCATCATTGCTCAAAAATAACCATGGATCTATCGTCCCTTTTCATGTCCTCTGCACTTGTCGTGCTGTTGGCATTGCTGTTGCGCATTGTGTATAACCTATACCTGCACCCGTTGTCCAAGTTTCCCGGTCCATGGTACGCGGCCTCGTTCTCACTTCCCAGCGCCATCTTGTCGGTGTTGGATCGCGAGCCTGACTGGCTGCTACATGTCGCGCGAAAATACGGGAAAGGTCTGACATGAAACAAACATTTTTATCTTATTATTAGCCCCAACCTACGTCTGTCTCTTCTCTCATACTGACAACTGACATATTTTCCCGTTTCTATGTCCAGGTGACCTACCAATCCGCATCGCGCCCTCCTTGCTTCTCTTCCCCAAGCCCGCAGCACTAAAAGACATCTACTGGGACCCAAAGAACAACACAAAGGGCGGACTCTACGGAACTGGCGCTCTAGCCGCTACCCACCTTTTCACCATCCTCAACGGGGAAGAACACCGCGTCCTCCGCAAAGCACTCGGCGGGGCGCAATGGGGTTTAGGCGCCGTCAAAACAGTATGGGAACCACGGATGGACGACCTTATCAAACTTTTCACATAAAGAATGACGGAGCTTTCTGCCAAAGGAGAACCAATCAACATGGCAGATAAGCTCGCCCAGTCCGCTGCGGACGTGATGACGATGGTATCCTTCAGTGAGCCCTGGGGCTTTGTGGGAAACAGCCGTGACGAGCGTCAGCTGATCCAAAGCTTCCGCGAGGGACTTCGTTTCTTTGGTTTCGCTGGAAGGTTCCGCTGGTTCAGGGAAGTCGTCCTGAAATCGCCCCTTGCCCCGTGCTTTCTCCCCAAAATGAGTGACAAAAAGGGAAACGGGTATCTTGCCCTTCAGGCGGACTTGCAGGTCAGAGAATGGGAGAAAATGATCAAGGAGTTTGGGTATAATAATATGCAGGAATATCCTGATTATCTGCAGCAGTGAGTTCCTCTCTCCGCTCTCTCTCTCTCTCTCTCTCTCTCTCTGGATTTTTATTATTTGACTTCAACGTGTTTCTCACTGCCGTTTCCAACCGTTCAAGCACCCTCCAAGCCCGTCTCCCCTCAGGTGAGCCGCTCTCCCTCGCTCAAAAACGCGACCACGTCACGCTCCTAATCCAAGGCGGCGCCGACTCGACCGGCACCGCTCTCGGCTCAATGATCCGGTTTCTGCTCCTCAACCCGATTTGCCTCTCCAAAGCCCGCGCCGAGATTGTTACCGCCGACTCTGCTGGCCTCTTATCCCACCCTGTCAAGTTCGAAGAAACCCGTTCACGCCTACCGTATTTCGTTGCATGCATCAAGGAATCCCTTCGTCTCAACCCGCCTGGTACGAGCCTCTATCCTCGCGCAGCGGGGAAGGGCGGTACCATCATCAATGGAGTTTACATCCCTGAGGGAACGGAAATGACCACGAACGCGATAGTGGTTGGTCGGGACAAGGTACTTCATGCACCTGATCCGGAGGCGTATAGACCCGAGCGGTGGGTGGAAGGGGAGAAGAGGGTTGCAGAGTTGGAAGCGGGGAGCTTTGTCTGGGGAATGGGGGCGAGGGCGTGTTTGGGGAAGGATGTGGCGGTGATGGAGTTGTATAAGCTTTTGCCTGAGGTGAATGTGATTTCATCTCTCGAAGGCTCCGATGAGCGGAGTAGAAGCTAACCATCTATGTTTATAACAGGTTGTGAGAAGATTCGATATGGAGCTGGTGGATGAGGGCAGGTCTGCTGTTGCTGGAGGTGTGGCGCATAACGCTGGGTTGATGGTTGGGCTTACTCCCGTGTGAATGGCTGCTCAAGCAGCATCCGCGTCATTTTAGTTTATTTTCAGCCGAATATGATTGCTGAAAAGCATCTCCGGAAGGGGATCCAATCTCATTGGGCACATCAGATAATTATATACCAGACAGGAGCGTTGGTACAAAGACTCTAGATTCCCAAATCCCCGTCTCTGTCCGATTCCCACCCAGACGGCGACACACCGCCTGTGGTGGGAGACCCCCGCAGCCGGGTTTGGCATGTTCAGAAGAGTTGGAACCACTTGGCTAGAAACGTTCTTGGTGATATTTTGATTTAATTTCCAGGAAGTTGATGATGGATGGAACGGGAAGATGGAGAAAACTTATTTCTTCTATCAAATGACCAAGACAAACCTCTTTTCTCCATGTTCCCGTGACTGCCTCGGGAGGTTTGTTTTGGACGCTCCCGCAGCCGCATCAACTGTGCACCTCCTGTGGAGCAAACTGAAATCCATTGACCGACAGTCAGAAGTCTGGTGATAATTAGCATTGGATACAAGCTGTGATTGGATATGTGGCAGCCTTTTGCGGGTCGTTGTGCACCCACACAAGTTTATAAGGTCGGGCCAATTCTTTTGTCGCACTGCATTTCGCTGCATTCTCTTCCATGGTCAGCCTTCGACGCCGCTCAATCACAGGCATTTGCTAGTGTCAGCCATTGTCTTTTAAGCCAATCAAGACATTGCTTCCCCTTAGAGGCTTATCAATTTCCCCGCACTGTAGTATGTAGTGTAGCTGCCATCTACATGGGTACCTACCCTTTGAGTGACCTTCTTGGTGGGCCTGACACAAGGTACCCAAGTGGCACAAGCAAAGGCGTGCCTCCTGCTGTTTGGGACAAACAAACTTTGTCTCTCCTACTTTAGGCGGCTTGGCCGTGACTCTTGCTCCATTCCATCCATGTTTTCTCTTGCAGCCGATTTCCATCCCTGCCATTGTTTCTTTGTTCGTTTTGTCGACTCGGAGTCACGATGGAGACGGCCCAGCCAACACCCACGATTAGTATCGCCCCGGAGACTTTTCTTGTGATTGGCATATTTTTGGTCGTTTTGACAGGCTTCTTTGTCGTTGGCAGAACGGTGGTCAATCTCAGGCTTCACAAGACCAAATTGATTCTGGTTGAAGATGGTGAGTTGCAGCCCTGAGCCGGGCATGGTTATGAATCGAACAGAATGATAACAATATTTCCATCACACCTACGCAGGCATCGCCATTTTCGCCCTGGTTTTCTTGGCAGCCAATTTGGCCCTCACCTACAGAACAGCGTTCGGCTTGGCCAATGCGGAAGCAACTTCGGCAACCATCCGTTGGATTTTGCAAATGGCCATTGCCGGAAGCTTCATGGCGGGCGTCTCCATGTGGAGCGCCAAAGTCCCCATTCTAATGCTGTATGTGCGGCTGTTTGGGGTGAACCGCTGGCTTCGCATCACCTCGTACATCCTCATTATTGTGACTTTCGTCGTCTACCTCGGCGGCTGCATCGCTCTCGCCGTCCAGTGCGCCCCCAAGCCCAAAGGAACAAACTATTTCGAGGATCCGTCATTCATCATGGAGTGCGGTAGCAGTGCTTCCCAAATCGGTGTGGTCGTGGCGAGCGGTGCGGTGCTGGCAGATGTCATCATCTTCGCCCTCCCACTTCCCGTCTTGTCCCATCTGCGTCTTCCGCTTGCTCAGAAAGTCGGCCTTTTCCTCGTCTTTCTTACCGGAATCTTCGCCATCGCGGCGAGCGCGGTGAATCTGTACTTCAGAGCAGCGTTATTCACAAATGCAGGCAAGAACATAGATGCGACCGCAGCAAGTATTTGCAGGTACGTACAACGATGCCCGACCCCCGGCCCTGAACACTTTCCAGGGTGGCGTGGAAAGAGGAAGCTAACATAAAATGACCTCAACTCAACAGTGTCATCGAAGCCTCCATCACCATCATTGTCGGCTGCGTACCAGCAACCTATGCGTTCTGGTCCAACTACGTTGCCAGATCCGCCATTTACAACAAGATTCGTTTCAAGCTGGGCTTCAACTCTTCACGGGGGCGCGCTTCCGCCAAGTCGCGAACGAGGACAACCGGGAATTCCATCAGCCTTGGAGAAGTCAGAGACAGGTCGAGTCAGCAAAATATCTACGTGACCAACGAGTTTGGAAGCCAGGAGTACTACAAGATGAATTCTGAGGATCGGGTAACCGCACTGCCGGCAACGACGACGGAAACCCTGGTAATCAGGAGCTAAAATAATATTAGACACTAGTACGTATATCCTAGGAAACAGTGTTCCTATCTCGAATCAACCTCGGATAGACGCACCTAGGTTGCAATTCAACTTGGCAATTCCTAACCGCATATTAGCTTTTCTAATATATGTGCATTAAGCCTATTAAGACGCTAATTTTTAAAGACTTTTAATTTCTGTGAGATGGAAAAAGTTGGATTTTGTAGCTGAAATAAATACAACTGTTTATAACTTATCATTTATTCATACTGCTGATGTGCCTATTCTAATCTAAGGCGTGCCGGTCCAGCAAGCTATCTTAGTGTACAGGAAAACCGTGCCAGTCTTCTGGCTGGGTGAAAAACCTGTACCATCCCTACCTATTTATAACTTATCTATATAAAAGCGTTCACTATAAAAGCTGAATTGTGTAATATAATGTTAGAGTCTCTCAATACCTAATATTGCTCAATTATCTATGTTATAACTACTATTAACTTACACCAGATAGTATTAAACCTTGACCCTATAAGACTAATACGCGTATAATAAAAAGGCTGTTCCATTTCTGTGAACAGTGCCACAGCCAACAACCCCATTTGTTTTGGGCCTTGCAGGACCACCAATGATAGACTGGATTCAAATTACTCAGACTGGAAGGGCAAAACAAGTCTTGATATCAACAAAAAGGAGAAAAAACAACCCTACTTGAGCCCCAAACATGCGTAGGTAATACGAGTGTCTGTCCCCGTTCAGGCTGCAAAATGTTCCCCATTCGGGGTTCTATGGAACCGAGACAGCTGTGCCCGTGTTTGCCATTATTTTACCGAGAACCGTGCAGTTAATCAAAACCAACATGAAAACGCGGCACAATCTCACCACAGATCCCTGTGTAACGATGATGCACATGCTGACGAAATCCTTGGCACTTGATTAATTGCAAAAGGATTCCATAAACTTGCAGCTGAAGACTCGGATCCTCCCTCGCTTGCGTCATTGATCCCTCTTTTCTGCCCACCAACCAGACCGGGAAGGACAGACGGCAGATGGAGGGACGGTCCGCGCCGCCCGGATGCCTTGTCAACATCCAGACACGGAGAACACTCGGTAAAAGCCCTTCGCCAAGTGCCTTGGACTGTTGAGCAGGAGGTCATGCACAAATTGAGGCGATAAAAGCATGAAGCGCAGCCTGAATCCACTGATGCTCCGTCTCATCACTGCCAGCTCGAATCTTAGAACCCGAGGAGTTTTGACAGCTAACAAAGCCCCTGACTCTCCAGAACCTCTTGAATTCTTCTCCCTCTCGTCCCAGGTTTTGTGCTTGCAAATAGATTACATCCCTCAGCTTCCCATACTTACAGCCCACACAAAAGTTGGATGGGTTTCCATTGCCGCGGTAGGGCCCTTTCAAGGTCTCAGCCTTATTTTCGTAGTTCTAGAAATCTTCCACGGAATGTCTGGCCGTGGTTCTCACTTTTGGAGCTCGATACCCATCATTGGTATTCAGGGACGAACGTGTGTCTCATGGTTCCCGGCTGTAATTGCGCCTCCCTGGAAAACAGGGGATTGAGTCGCGGACGGCTACGCCAGAGTGAGTCTAACAATGCTTCCCCGTCACTTCCCGTCCTGCCCAAGCCCTAACTGCACCCCTTTTGTCTCTAGCGCTCTAAATTGAACAGGGCGTTTGTAATCTTGAGTGTTGAAAGAGCTATAACTGTTATTGTCCTACCAAGACAGATTAGAATGGTCTACAGACTGCCATCAGAGACTCTGGACTTGGTCCACACAACGAACAAAAACTCTCCAACTCTGGTGGATTATCTGTAATTTAAACACCTGGCGTAAGAGCTTCTCGATTAAGTCATCCGTAACCAGCTGACGAGATATTGGAATATTCTTATTCCTATGATCAACATAGAACTTGAATTCGACTTTGAGAACTGTGGGGCTTGGATACAGAGTACCGTGAAGAGATTCGATCTGGGAATCACGTCTGAAGCTCATTGCGGGAGCATCTGACGCTGCCTTTTGTGGGCCTCATTTGCAGGCGCCAGGCACTGATTTACGTTGTTTGAGGCACTCTAACTGACAATACCAGGCCGAGATGATTGGTTCCTCTCTGTTGCGCTTCCTCGCACTGTTCTCCACCCAAATGGGCTTAACTCTCGAGGGCGGCATAACCGTGCCCCGCTTAGAGGCAATCCACTTTGACAATGAGTTTTATGCGGACGCTAAACGGTTTGATATTTACCCCCTTGCTCGGTCCGGTGCAGCAGGCCGCGATCCAGGAGCTTCAACTTTCTGTTGCGACTGAAAAGGCCAAATCTGCTGCAACCCTCGACACAATTTTCATGGACTTTGGCTTCGGGAAGCATGCCTGTCCAGGGTGGTTCTTTTGCCATAAATGACTGGAGGTCAAGATCTTGATGGCTAACATGTTCCTAAACTACGATCTCACTCAGTTGCCCAAACGACGACCGCAGCCAAACGTGTTTAGCTGGTTGACGTGCCTGAGGAAACGGGGAAGGTAACGGTGCACTGACGGGATGCTTGGCGAAATTAAGGGGGTTGACGTATCGTATCACATGCGAGTCCGATTATTACATACATATACAACTAGGTAAGCAATACTTTGAGATGCTTTCTCGTTGTCACACACTTGCTTTCATCTCCCATGACCCTGAATGCCACCCAACGGTGCTATTGGGAGGCCGCTGATGCAGTGGCCTGCTATTAACTGCTGATTGGAATCTGCGCAAGTCCAATACCACCCACCCATTCTCGCCCAGCTGGAACCGTTCCAGGTTTCACTGCAGAAAGTCTTGTGCTGCTGTCAGCAATGACGCGCGTTGTGGCCCGCTCGGCAATTTATCCTCGGGCAAATAAGAACGCGTTCCCAACTGCAACAGCCTTGTTGACTGTGGTGGGTCTTTTCCTTCTTTCCCGTGTGAAGGGGAACTGTGGCCAGCTCCCGCTCAACTGCCTATCGATTCTTGACACGAGTCTCGTGTGTTACACCCTTCTCTCAATCTCTTTTGAGCCTTCGGTTTGGGTCCTCTGAAGCTCTAAGCATCAACAATTCTTTGATCCCATTCTTTCCTTTAGTTTTATTTTTTTTATCTTTTAATTTACCCTGTTTCACAAGCCAGACCCTCTCTCCACACGACGCTGGCACCGTTTCACCAGGATTTCTAGCCCCCAATCCAACAATACCTACTCGTCCACAGCTCCGTTCACTATCAGTCCCCAATTATGGCCGTTGATCTTGCCATCAAAACCCTCCGAGAGAGATCGGAGAGATTTTTGCCTCTCAACTCCTGCTCCCGGGCAACGAGGCGTATGAGAAATCCACGGCTCGTATCTCTCTCAGCTCGAGAGCGAGATCTCACCAGCTGCTATTTTCCAGCCTAGAAGCACTGAGGATGTTGCGCAGTTTGTCAACATCATCAGGCCATTCGTGGCGGTGACCAGCAGCCGGCTCCCGGATGCGCAAACGTTGGCCCTGGGGGCATCACGGTTGATCTTTCTCTCCTGAACTGCGTCAAATTCACGGGCGATGGCGCGGTCCTGGCCATAGGCGCCGGTGCCCGTTGGGGTCAAGTGTACGACAAGCCTGACGGCACCGGCCTCGCAGTGACTGGCGCGAGGTCGAGTGCTGGTGGCATCGGTGGCTTATCGTTGACTGGCAAGTTTCCCTGTCTCTATTATGTGATAAAGTAAGGTGTGTACTCATTCTTTTCCCCTAGGCGCACAGTCTTTCTTGTCTTCCCATGAGGGATTGATTTGTCACAGGTACCTAACGTCGTCAATATATATAGCGAAAGAAGCGCTATAATCTTTATATCTGGGAATAAAATTTGGACATTTTACTTTATTTTTAAGGCCTATTTATAAGGGAAATCACAAAAGGAGACAATTCGGGCTTCAATCGGCATTTGCACTAACAGACATTCAGAAGAAATTTCAAGTGCAAGATCGCCACCTTGGGCGTTGAACGTGTTGGCTGCGGCGTGTAGAGGAAAGGGGTGTTCAAGTAACTGCATGCATATCTACTCATGCATATCTGCTCATGCAAATCATCTTCTATCTGCATGAATTAGAAGTCCTGGTTGAATAGCCGTGAAGCTGGGCATCGAGCGGGGTTGACTCATGGTGTGTGGCTTGGGCATTAAATCAGAGCTTGAAATCGTGTCACATCTTTTACCTTCTAAAAACACAAGACTGAGAAGATCCCGACACCGCTACAATGAGTCGCTGGCACGCCCCTGATTGCCGAACACCGGATATTCTTGTTGACAAGACAACATCAATGCCAACATGCCGTACCTGTGGGCTTGCACCCAATCTCAGCGACATCATCGCCGAGCAGGCGACCCTTGGCTCGTTCCCTGCACCGCCGCCTGACGAGCTTCCGGGCCAAATGAACCTGTGGTGGCCACCGATAGTCAAATACACGAGAGAATTCTCAGAATTACATGACATCAACGCTTCTTCAGGTAGCAATCTCGCCGCAAACGCTCCGTTTGAGTCCGACACGGAATCCACCGCATCCTTCCAGAAAGCGACTGAAGAACGACCCTCCAGCAACCCAGTCTATCCTGATCCTCTCCCTGAAAATCACTTTCGGCTGGCAGTCCTGACCCCTTCTGCGGATTCTTCCTCCATCATTCACCTGGAACTGGAAACATACTCCCTTGCGAATCACCCCGAGTACGAGACCGCCTCCTACACCTGGGGCGGGGAGAACAATGACAACACTCGGTCTCACCCCATCTATATCGGAGCGTACTGGGATGTAGTTCTGCAGACGCAAAACTGCTGGGATTTGCTTCGGTTTCTCCGGCCAAGTAGGGGAGTGAGGTTGGCGTGGATAGATGCCATCTGCATAAACCAACTCGATGACGGCGAGAGGGCCGAACAGGTTGCCCAAATGGGAAGAATCTATAGCCAGGGGTTTCAGGTTGTCGTATACCTGGGAGATGATGTTGCCCCGGTCCTAGGGACCGGGAAGTGGCCCAAAAAGGCAAGGTTGCTTAACTTGGAAGTTTGGGGCATACATGAAAAGGACACGGAATCCGACGATGAAATGAACGCTTTGCCAGAGAAGGGAACTCCTTCCACCGCCTCAAAGCTGGAAAAGGAATCGATTGCCACGGCTGGTCAAATCAACTTGAACTCGCTCCTTCGCAGGCGCTATTTCAACCGTCTCTGGATTATTCAGGAACTGATTTTGTCCCCTCGCGTCGTTATCCGAGTTGGAGAGGTTGATTACTGGGTTGATGGAGCCGGCGCCATGCTGCAGGATGAGAAGGAACGACAGCAGCAGCAGCAGCAGCACCGGCAATTTGAAGACAAAGGGTCGCAGTCCAGGCCCTGGGAAAAGAAGAAAGGGGCTTCCAGCTGGACTAGGTACCTTTCAAGGGGGCGGCAGATGCAACATCCCTTGACCGAGCTGCTGAGGCTCACAACAGACATGTCCTGCGCGGATCCCCGAGATCACGTCTTCGGTATCATGGGACTCCTTTCAAGTCACAACACTCTCTTCCAGCCCGAGTACTCCCTCTCTTGTCGGCACATATTCACTGGCTTCTTCGCTCATCTTCTCATCGACCAGGAGTGTTACCATCTTCTCGCATATGGGTCTGGCTCATCTGGTGCAGAGTCCACCAATACAAATGCTCTTGCCAAATTTGACCCAGGCTCCATATCCTCCTGGGTCCCTGATTGGAGGTCATGGAGCACATGGCTCCCTGTCTTTGATAACACGGAAACCACATCAGAGGCCTTCAACTGGATGATGAAAGCGCTGTTTTCTCAAGTTCAGGATGTTCTATACTCAAAAAAAGGATCTCAGACTACTCTTGAACTCACCGTCACCACCGTCACGTTCATACTTCCTAGGTTCTGGAAATTTGAGTACGGTGACTCCAATTGGCCATTCTCAGATCTTCCGTCGCCTAATTCGTTGGGTTGGCGTTTGGAATTGGAGTCCTATCTTTACGTACGTAGGGCCGACATGCACGCTCGGGCCGGCCTGCTTGTTCTCAAGACCTTTTGGGCATTGCCGTCGACTCTACGACTGGCGCGCTTCGGGCGAACATGACTCGTCTCATCATACTCCCTTCAAAGCCTGTGCTCCTGAGTTCTACACAAATCCAAGAAGCCAATTACAAAGGCCCGACCTTCTTCATCTTTGATGTGGTTCTCAGCGGCGATCACCATCTTTACCTCTGCAGTGAACTCCGGCTTGACCTGTTGATACAACCTGGAAAGGATGTCCTGTACCTCTTCATTGCTCACTCCGAAACCAGAATTCCGGCTGGTTACATTCTCCGTCCGTCCTCCTGGTCCGAACCGGCAATCAACACTTGGCCAAAATATCACCATCTCGTCGCCCACTGCGCAATATCTCAACTCACTATTCCCGAACTGATACCGAGATTCATCAGTATCACAGACCAGCAATACAGGTTAGTTGTCGACAATGAAGCGGTAAAGCTGTGTGACGACTTGGGTTGCCCCGCGCGGTTTGCCGGCTTGCGGAAGCTACACCTTCATCACTACTGGGAGCTGTGGTGGAACCGACGACTTGCCAGATCTGACGATGATCCAATCGCTTTATAGGACGAGGTTGAATACATGCCAGTGTTGATTCAAAGCTGGCACTGTTCGCTCAGCCAAGTGATTCGCCGCACGCAAAGATGGCTTCAGTCCGGCCTGGACCCCATTGAGAAGTTCATTTTCATAAATAATAGCCCTACCATAACTCCCAGCCGCTTTTTACCTGTATATCAGGCGCTGCGAGACACGGACTGGCCACCCGTGCCCTTCTTCAACACATATAAAGAGCATATAAGCCCGGAGAAGAATGCCAAGTTTGGTGTCTGTGACTCGAAGACGGCTTGGGATATAGAATTTTTCTTAAGATCACCTGGATTGCATTGCCGGGACGGCGAAGTCCTTCACGCCCGAGACATCATGGTTATCTTTGCTCTTTCATACGAGGATTTTATAGATTACACCAATCAGTCACTCTGGCCGACATACTCACACAATGTCTGGTGGAACAGCGAGCGCCATGGCCCGCAGTGCACTTGCGAACGTACCAGGTTTGGCTACTGCTCCTCAGCCCACGGCTGGAAGCGAATCTCGAAGCTGCGGGCGCAGTTCAACGGCTGGCGCTATAACGAAGGGACAACAGACGTATTTGAATATTCAAAGCCGGCACCCTGCTGCAGCGAGGATGTAAGAGTTGAGTCTGCTCATGTACACCTTCAAGTTGCAATGGGAGAGATTATGGAGCATCTTTGGTTTGGCCCCGGCAACCGAGTTCTCAGCATGCTCAAGCGTGCCGCTGAAATCACGGGGGAATCCGAGTTGGAGTTGATGTCCAGGGAGCCGACAGAGGCAGACGACCTTGTCAAGATACCAACGGGAACGATTGCACAAAGACTGATGGAACAGTGCGGGTTTGAGGGAACCATGGAGAGGGTTGCTATTCTGTAATGGGGAATATTCCAATTGAGGAGTGAAGACGGTAACTAGCTCAGATCGAACCCCTTTAAACTAAACTTCTATCTCTCTCGTCCCTCTAATGTAAATGCAACCAACAGAGAAAAAAAGAAAGCCAAAAACTCCAATAGCAATGCAAACAGGAAACTCTGTCCAAAAAGAATATTTCAAAAAAAAAAAAAAAAAAAAACCCCCCAAACTAGTAACAAGCCAAGTCAAACGAGCGACACGAAGTGAAAAGCAACTCTCTCTCTCCCTAAGACACACCACTTAAAACCCAGCCAAAGGCTGCGGGTTAGGAATCCTCCACCCGCCCTGCACGTAAGGCTGCACTCCGCTCGGCGCCTGAACGCCCTTTGCGATCTCCTTGTGAGCCCTCAAGCTAAACTCCTGCCTGTCAAAGTTCTGATTGATCACGCCGGTCATGCCGGACTGGCAGTGGCGGCCGTTGTTCTGGGCGCAGTAGAACCAGATGGGCCTTTTGTCTCTGACTTCGATCTGGAAGACCTCTGCCGACTGCTTGCCGCTCCCGGCCGGCACGGGGAAGAAGCCGGAGAAGAATGAGGAGTGGTCCTTGGGCTGGCAGGGCTTGGCGAAGGAGGACTCGACGACCGAGTGGTTGGCGGGCAGGAAGTGGAATTCCACGATGGAGCCCGGTTCGGCTACTACGTTGTCCGGTTGGAATTGGAGACCGCTGCGGCCGGCGACTACGGTGTGGGTCACGCGGGGGGCGTGGTGGCTGCGGGACGGGAGTTTGGAGTCGGAAGAGGTTGCGGTGGGAGCTGCAGAGGTAAAGGCCCCGAAGGTGAGGAGGAGGGTGGTGAAGGTTGTGGTGAGCATTTTGATTGTTTTTTAGTTGAGTACGTCCAAGTGTTTGGTGTTGAAAGATTATTTATTATTGTTTGTTGTTTTGTTTTGGTTGTGGTGAGATTGGATGCTGGAAGCTGATGCTGAAGCTGATGATGAAGCTGATCGTTGATGATGATCGTTGATGATGATGATGATGATGATGATGATAAAAAATAAAACATCAAGACACTGGGAAATCTTTCGCAATTATATATGTACATACAAGCTCTTCCTTCTCTCCAGATCACGGTGACTAGTGAGAATGGGCGATGCTGGACGGAGGTGAGAGCATCCGTGGACGCAGAGTCCGACTGCGCAGCAGCCCGCTGTGTTTTTGTCAACCTTCAGGCCAAAATATGTCCGTTTTAGGCAATGCTGCCAATTTCCCAGACCTGTGATCCTCGAATTAGGGACCAAGCTCAGCGGGAGGCGGGGATCCGGGGTAAGCAGCCACCCATGTGGGTTAGTTAGCACTCGGTGGCGGAAGAACATGCCGTTTTTAGAAACAGGCTTGGGTTTAAAATGGGGCTGTGCTGTTGGCAGCTGGGATCAATTCTTTTGTGTTGGTGAGATGTGAGCATGGGTGGCAACATGGAAGGCTTCTGCTGACGGATCCGGAAATCATTTCGGACTGAGCTCGGCCGTGATTGGTGGCATCTCGCAGTGCCAGCTGGCAGAGTAACATCTTTCAAGCTTGGCTGTTGGCTCACCAGCTGCAGTTGGTTGATGTTTGCACGCCCAACTGCACCTGGGCACTTATCGCCGAGTGCAAGCGGCCGCCATCGCACTGTTTATTCTGCAGTCTTTCTCGGTGCCAACTCATCGCAGGATCAACTAATTTCAGCCCCTTTGGTGTTGTGGGAAATGAAGGTCAAGCTTCTTCTTCATTATTGCTGTGGGTGGTTATTTTTGGTCTTTAGATGGAATCAACAAAGAAATATCTTTGAGGGATCACTTGGCAGATTCTACCGAGATATTAAACCAGACCGAAGATACAGATCCTCTGGATCGATGTCCACCATCTCCAGTGCGACCGCCACGACCAAATCCTCTAGCACGGCCACCTCTACTGCTATTACTACCACTATCTCTCCTCTCCCTCCGTCTCCTCTCTCCCTCTTCCTCTTCCCTCTTTTCTTTCTCCTTTCGTTGCACCCAAGCGAGGTCGGACATGTGGTCGAGGCGTTCACTAGTTTTTGGGTCGAGGTCTAAACATTTAAATCCAGGGGTGCCAATTAATTAGTTTCCGTTTATGTTTTCATCTGTCTACCTGACTCAGAAACTCCTGAATTCTGTGGCATGAGGCGGGTAACCTGATGACTTACCATAACCAGGATGGATCCCAAGTCCGTCCTCGTGCACGACCGTTTTGTACGGGCACATCTCGTCACACATTGCTGCCACGTTGTCAAAGCTCAAGTTACGAGAATGCACGTATCTGGCGCCGCCCCGGGTCTTCAAGTCAAAGACGCGAATGTGGTACGAATACTCGCCAGCGTGCGGAAACTTGATGTTGGAGATCAAAAAGTGAAAGCGGCGCCTGTCGTTCTGCAGCAGTTCCTCTACGCGGTCGTAAGGGCCGTAGACCCTCTCGCCTTTGTCCCAGGATACCTTGACGAGGGCCCGACAGTTCTTGTTGATGCCTCTGGTAGCGTACGGAAATGTGATGAGGAATTTCCGGCAGTTCCGCTTGGGGAGTCTGGTTGCCTCTCTGGGCGGGCCTGGGTTGAGATGGAAAGAGGGTGTAGATACGATGGGAGTTTTGGACTCTTTAGATGACTCAGATGGTTGAGAGGATTCCGCAGGTTGAGAAGGCTGATGTTTAGAAGCCTCAGAGGGTTGGGAGAGGTTAGGCTCCTCACATGTTTTGGGCTGTTGGCATATCTCAGGTTGCTGAGCTACCTCGGGCACTTGGGAAGCTTCAGGCGGCTGTGGCGGCTGAGCTGGGTGAAAGATCGGGGCTAGTGGAGATAGTTCAGACCGTGACATTATGAGAGATGTATGTAGGGACCCACAGCGCGGGCTAGGATAGATGTTTTGGATGATATCTATGGAGCGAGGGTGGACAGGTTGAGACAGAGAGGAGAGTTCTGATCTGGCAGATATAGCTCTCTCGTAAAGAGTAGTGAGTTCAACTGGCAATCATTGAGTCAGGTGAGTATGACTAGATTATGGTAATGTGAGTCCAACGTGCAATCATAAGAATGTTTGTTAAGTAGAATGGAGGACCACATGTACACGGAAGTACAAGCCAAAGCGTTATAAAGTTTGCTGTGGCGAATTCTTGTTTTTCTCTTTTTTCTTTCCGTCAAAGACGCGCTAGAAGATTGGTTCAAAACAGCCAACAAGAAAAGAGGTTCAGAAATCGCGGGTGAGAGGTGGCCGTCTGTATGTCTCATCAAGGGGATCGCCATTGGACAAAACGTCTTCACCTCGGTGAGTAGCGAGGTCAATACTTTCATAGTTTTTTTCTTTTTTGTCTTTGACAGTTACATTTTGCAAGGCAATAACAATACGCAGCAAGTTGCCCAATGTGGGATGCGAATTTTGGCTACATAGCCCCTGCACCTTCTCTTTGCACACTCGTGAACGCTCAATCGACCCTTTTAATGCCGTCAAATCGACCAGTATTTCCGTTGTTAGTGCACAGCTTCTTCAACATCTACACGCCTCTCGGCGACATAATCACGCGCAAAATCTAAAAATAAATACAAGTAAATTTCAATTTCGTTGCTGTCATGAAGTATTTGGTACCCTTGAGAACTCCCAGGAGGTGGTAGGGAAGAATAGCTACAAGTACTACGACATAATGCAAAGTACCAGGGGATGACTTTCAACAAAAGTTGGAGAATTAATGATAGTCAGGCCGAAAATAAACTCAAATGACATGGATGTTGCATGGTACTTGAGCGACCACTGACACAGGAGTGAGCCTACATACCGCAACCATCAACCTGGTCGTCTGCGACAAAACATGCTCCGCAGCTTGGCAGCTCCCGTGATCACAACGCTCCAGATCATGAAGGCGGCAAGAGGAATAGATATATAGGTAGTCTAAGCTTCTGCCTGTTCGGCAGAGGACGGCCCTTCCTCCGTCGTCTGGGCAGTTCTATCGGTCTCGAAAGCGTCCATAGCGGCAATCCCCTGAAATATATCCTCCGCCTTCATCTCCCTCCGCCCGTTGCGGGCCAACGCGTGCGCCATTCTAACGATATTCCTGATCTCCCTGCCGTTCACCCTCGCCTCGGCCGCCTGGTTGAGCATCCTTCGGTTCAGCCAGCTGGGCGCCTTCCCTCCGCAGGCCCTTGTGATTGATGCCTTCCACAGCGTCGTCTTGTCTTGCACGGAAAACGGCGGATATGAAATGCACAGGTGAATGCGGGACTTGAAGGCGCTGTCTATCGCCTCGAAACGGTTTGTCGTAAGTATCATGATGCCGTCAAAGTATTCCACCACTCGGAGGAGACCTGTGTATGTAGGTAGTAGACACCACGCGTCAGCTCAAAAGGACGACCAAGAAAACTGTTTGTAAAAGCAGACGGCCGTGAGAAGAACTACAGGTACATACAGGACACCAAAGCGTTTCGGTCAAGTTCCTTCGGGCTCCGTTGCTGAAGAAAAACATCGGCTTCGTCCAAGAGAACGATTGCCTCCCATCTCGTCGCCAGTTGAAAGGTTTCCTCCAGCCGCATCTCGACGGCCGTCGAAGGCCCGATAAGCTGGCCCGAATTTACGGGAAGTAAGGGTCGCTTGGTTCGATCCGCAATGCTTTCTAGGTAGGTTCATGTAGGTAAATTTGACATGTTAAAAACGAGCGATGCAGGGAATCTCGGTGCGTGTCGCTTCGATGCCATGGGATTGATGCTTACCAGCGGTGAAAGTCTTTCCGACGCCGGGCGGGCCGTAAAGCAGCAAGATCAATCCTTTGCCTTTCCCCTCAATCAAGTCGTCAAAACCCTCGCCTTCTTGATCTTGTTGCACTGCTATGAGCGAGGACAGGAGATTCTTCTTGTCAGCTTGCAAGACGAGACTGTCAAAGGCATCTTTGCTGAAGTCGATGTCTCGTATCATGGTGAGATTAAACAAGCCCCACCGTTTGTGGACAAAGGAGTAGCCTGGGACTCGCGCAACGAAGATCAGAAGGTTTTCGATGTCAATATCGGCATTTCGATCATCCGAGATGGTAAAAATGGCGGTACCGGGGATAAATTTGGGTTCCAGATACGATTGATAATATCGTTTGCAGTCGACCATGATTCTGTTTCGAACCTTGACATGGAAATATAAGTAGGTAAATTAGTTGGATACATAAGTACATACAAAATATTGGTGTTTTGACCTACCGAAGAAAGCACGAGTTGGCCACTGGTACCTGAGGGTTGGTCCTTGATCCAAGCCGCACCGTCGTAGAATACATGATGTATTTTAAGTAAGGAGACGTATCTCCTTCCCCTGGAAAGCAACTCGGAGGCGATCCTTTGTTTCTCCGGATGGAACTCGAGAGGGAATATATCCAGCTCTGTGATAGGCCTATATCCGTCGTACGAGTGGATGTCGTAGTAAAAGGGAATTTGCCCGATGATGAACCCGTTGGAACTGTTACCTCCGAGCTTGACATGCCACAGACTTCGTTTCCTTGATAGTGACCCTTCCATTTCAATAAGCTCCGTCGACCACAGGCGATACAGGAACTCCACGCCGTTGGCCTTCCAGTAAATCAGTACTCCTGGCTTGAAGAACATCCACAAGTTCGAGTGCTCCGAGCTCGGCTCCTTTTCGTCCTTGTTGGCCATGCTCCGACAGGCTAAAAGCTCCTTTTCGAATTTCTTGACCACGTATTGGAGCAGAAGGTGCATGTGCTTCTTCAGGTCTGGGTTGTCTGACTTTTCCGCATAGGCGTGTAGCTCGTGTCGGTAGTGGAAGAGGCATCTCGGTTCGCCATAGAGCACAATGCGGCCAGTCGAGCCAATCTTGACCCCTGGGTACGTTTGAATTACTTCTCGAATCGCCTCGGTCAGGTGCGGTGATCGAATCTGCAATGTGGTTTTCTCAAGCTCCCTGTTGATGTTATAACCGCGTATGAGCACCAGTGCGGCCGTGTGACTTTTGCACTTCTCACTCAGTACCTCGGATTGTGTTCCTTTGACGCGCAAACTCATGAGATCCCCACGCGCATCAATCCGGTTTTCGTAGATGTGTATCTCGCAATTCTCGCCCTCACCATCGTAATCAAAGTCGGGGTTGATTTCCATCAAGTTCGAAGCGGCAGATCCTTCTAACGATGTTGTGACGGAGCTCTGGAACATGGGCTGCAGGGCTGGCGATATTTGTTCAGCGGTGCCACTGGACTTCTGATCCAGCAGGCTGGGTGCCGTCTGGACGGGCGTCGGTTGAGACATTGTTTCCTTGTTTACTTGGCTGTGGAATCACCATTCGGCCCCGGATCGACCGAATGATGGTGGATAAAGATATAATCAACTCTTTTTCACCGATGCTGAAAAGAAACGACACGAATGGACGGTTGATAAAATCCGACTAAGAAACGCGTCAAGGGCAAAGCGCATTCTTCAGCTGAATTAAAGCGCCGAGTCTGGTGAGCCGCCTCCACAGTCTTCTCCTGTCCAAGCCTGCCTTGCGACACGCCTCACGGGACCTGCATGCGGTGACGAGCCTGAGCCGAGCCAGCCGGGTGCACAGGCGTTTATAATTATTACTCTTTATGGCTAAGTTGATTTTCAGGATTGGGTACTCCCAGTAAAACTTAATTCTCTTCCATATTAAGTTATCTCTATTATCTCATCCAATGTGGGAAGCCCAACAATGTGTTAAATTTCTTCTTTTTGGTCCAGCGGCCGGGCCACTTCTCCACGCATAACAATAGCTTCAAGTTCTTATTTCTGCCAAGCCATGCCTCCAGATCCTGCATCCGTCCGTGTCTGTTCTGTTTTTAGGGGAAAGTGTCAAGTCACGATCAGGCTGACACGGGTCAACGATGCGGCACACTTACCAGTTAGGGTCACTTGCAGTCTCGGAAGGTGACTGGGCGTCAGGCAGAACGGGTCATCACGCAATGGCTGCTCAAGCCAACGCAGGAGCATGTAACTTTGGGGGCGGCCAGCGCTTCTCGCTCGAACACCATCCTCAGAACCCTGTCACAGTAATGCGGATTGTCAATGAAGATTTCGACGAATAGGTAACTCACACACACACACACACACATACCTTGTCAGCAGCCTGGATTTTGGGGCTCTGGGTTTTGCTTGGCGACGCCATGACTGACTTCTCAGTTGCTGGGAGTCGAAAAAAAAATCGAAGCCGAGTTGATGCTTTTGTTGAGAGCGAAGAGTTGATGTTGCAAAACGATGGTTCAACATTTGACGATTCGATTGAATGCACGCTCAAGTTGCAGAAAAGGATAACAGAAATGAACCGCAGGAGGATTCAACGGCAAACTTATACTAATGGAATACATTGTATGAATTATTATTTTTTGGGATCTGGCTCTCATTCCCATCCACGTCAACATGGAACAAAACCTAGGGAGTGACGCTTTTTGATGGGCTTGTTTGGGAACTTTTGTGGGAGTGTTTTTTTTTTTTTTTTTTTTTTTTTTTTTTTTTTTGGGGGGGGGGGGGGGGGGGGTTTTTGAGGGTTTTTGGCAGTTATGTTGGGCCGGTTGGAC